>JAQQPU010005398.1:26896-47407 GCA_029168905.1 Artemia sp. Kazakhstan ARC1039
TTCCTAGAAGTCTCAGGAATTTTGAATTTATTAACCATACAAAACCGAAGACTTTTAGAATATGAGTTGTTTTCAGTAAAGCGTAAATGATGCTCTGGCCTTCAGAAGGCTTAGTTGGCGTTAGCCCTAGTCTCGTTTGTGGTGTTTCGGTTCGTTTTTAGTTTTAATTGATAATTAATTGTAATTTCTGTTCATTTAGGGTCTTATTTCTTCATTGACAGTGATTTCTGTTCGTTTTAAGTCTTTTTAATATTGGACTTTATTTCCGTTCGTCTTTGGTCAAATGTAGACTCTTTACTTTTCTTTAGAATTGTTTTTTCTTTTCGGAAATAGTTTTAATGAATTAAATTTTGTGCTTTTTTATTTTTCTTTGTTATCGGTGAGTAAAAGGAATATTTATAAAACTTTTTTGGGTTTTCCTGCTGAAGAATTAGGATTTTGGCTAGTCATTCACATTTTTGATGAAATTGTGCAACAAATTTTAATTAAAAGCTTAGGGTGGATGGGTAGGGGAAACATTTTTCAAAATTTTTTTACTTCTAGAGAACTGAATTATCCTGACCCCCTTAATGCTACAACCTTGAATATAGGCAGATACTGATCGACCATTTCATTAAAGGAATCTTATTGTGCTAATTTTTTTTTAACTGCTTGTTTGTTTAAATAAATGCATTTTGAGCTCATTTATTACAAAAAGTCTCAATTTTTTGTTTTAAAAATAAGACAAGAGAAGTAATGTACCCAATTTTGTTTCCAGCTGAGCCTCCCTTGGGTCTTAAATTTTAGTTGAGGTCAGGCACGTACGCAGGAATTTGTTTCAGGGGGGGGGGCCCAATTTGTTTCGGGGGGGGGGCCAAATCCTTCAAACCCATTATTCTGTGAGAAAAATCAGAAAAATATGGGGAAATGAAAAAAATCGTGATATTTCGGGGGGCCCGGGCCCGGAGGCCCCCCCCCCTGTGTACGTCCCTGGTTGAGGTGTCTTAGTGGCCTAAAATTTTAAGCGGATCAATATAAAGGAAAAAAGGAAGATTTTGCACTAAAAATCAATGTGGGCACATTTTTCTTCAAACACTTAATGACCTTAATAAGATCCTCTTGGTCTCACCAAGTCAAAATATAAGATCTACTTAGTCTCCCCTTCCAATATTAGTCTCCCCTCAATACCCTTAGTCTTATCAACATCTTGCTCAGCATACGCTGTAACTTTCAACAATAATACCCTTAGCCACTCCCGAGACATTGCAGATATGCGCTTTGCCCATATGGATTATTATAAAATCTTTCGATATAGTTCGATATTTCCCTTAACATGTAGTCCATCATCTCACTTAAACTTGCCTTAAAAGTTTAAAGTTAACACATTTATCTGCTCCTGAGATATTGCAGATACGTCTTTTTGACAATCTGGATGCGCATTGTGTCTTTGTTAGGATGTCCTTGAAGGTTGAGGGGAAACAGGTGGCTAAAAGGCCGTGGTAGAGGGACTGGTAGGGGATAAGTCCCTTTCCACCCTTGAAAAGGGCACAAAAACTTTAAATTTCCAATTGAATGAGCCCCAGCCAAAGTTTATCCGACTACTCCTCACATACGAGGTGCCCTGGGAAAAAGAAAAAGCCATATCCTTCTTTATGGAGGCAAACTAAATGTTTGATATTAGCCAGCTCCAGGGATACCACCCCTTATGATTTGTCACTATTTTTTGTGACTTTTATTTCTTGCCTAGTAATATTTCTGCGTAGTGATTCTTACAAATATTCCGTGATTTTTTTTTCCCTGTTATAAATGGTTTTTGTTAATAATTAATTCGTAAACTTTTTCCGCAAAAAAAATGTTTTTCAAAGAAAAGTAAAGAGCTCTATTAAGCCAAAAATGAGCAGAAATAGAGTCAAATAATCTTCCAAGCGTAAAAATACCACAAATCACCATCAAAAAATTAATGAAACTCAAAACGAACAGAAATTATAATAAATAGCCGAGTCAAACTCAAAACGAGCAGAAATTAACATGAGTAGGGGTGATAACCCCCATGCCTTCTCAAGACCAGACCATAATCTGCGCTTTACTGAAAAAAAAAACAAACAAACAAGTGACCGTGGATTGTCAGTTTAATTGATATATAGTGATATTTATTCCTTAAAGTTTTGACAATTTTAATTTATGAATGTAAAAAAATGAAAGTATTTAAAACGTATTTTGTTTTCAGTAAAGCGCAAATTATGCTCTGGTCTTTAGAAGCCATGGGGGTTATCGGCCCTACTCATGTTAATTTCTTCTCGTTTTGAGTTTGATTTGGCTATTTATTGTGATTTTGTTCATTTTGATTTTTAATTTACTTATTGATGGTTATTTTGTGATATTTTTACGCTTAGAATACTATAGAATATAATTTTTTCGCCACAATACAAACAGGACTAATGTTCCTATTATATTGTGCACGTCACCTTTTTTTACTACTTATTTTTACTACTTAATTTTTACTGAATAAGAAGTTTGTGTCCATTTCAGACATATCACGTGCCTGAGAAAATTTGTCTTATTTTCGAAAAAGGGGAAAACAACCCCTAAAAGTCATAGAACTTTAATGAAAAACTCACCATCCGGTTCAGCGTATCAGAGAACTTTACTATAGAAGTGTCAAGCTACTATCTGCAAAAATGTGGAATTTTGTATTTTTTGCCAGAAGAAAGATCACAGATGCGTGTTTATTTGTTTTTTTTTCCATGGGTGATTGTATCGATCCAGTAGTCCTAGAACATCATGAGAGGGCTCATTCGAACGGAAATTAAAAGTTATAGTGCTCTTTTTAAGTGACAAAAAATAGAGGGCGACTTGGCCCCCTCCCACGCTCATTTTTCTCCCAAAGTCACCCAATCAAAATTTTGAGATAGCCATTTTGTTCAGCATAGTCGAAAATCTAATAAATATGTCTTTGAGGATAACTTAATGCCCCATAGTTCCCGGGGGAAATGCTGCAAGTTATGAACTTTGCCCATTGTTTACATATAGTATTGGTTAATGGGAATTATACAGACAATTTCGGGAGGGATTTTTTCTGGTGCGGGGGGGGGGTCGGAGGAGGGGGTTATGGGGGAGGATCTTTCCATGGAGGATGTTTTCATGGGGGAAGGGACATTTCTATGAAGAGGGCGCCGGATTTACCAGCATTATTTAAAAAACGATCAGAAATTAAATTTAAAAAAACAAGTTTTTTCAACTGAAAGTAAAAAGCAAAAAACTTAAAACGAAAAGAAATCATTACGTATATGAGGGGTTCGCCCCCTAGTCAATACCTCGCTCTTTACGCTAAAGTTTATTTTAGTACTTTCAAAATAGCTATCTGTTCTAATTAACCGGCCTTTGTGATTCAGGGGTTTGTGATTCGAACAAAATTCGAACTTTAGCGTAAAGAGTGAGGTATTGACTAGGGGGGCGAACTCCCTAATATACGTAATAAAAACATAAAAATATAGAAGTTCGTTACGTAAGTTAATTCGCAAGGTACGTCAGAACAAAATTTCGAGAAAGCCATTTAGCCAAAAAAAGTAAAATTAACATCCCAATTTCGTTTTAATTATTCATGTACGGTGATTCAAAATCAAAGCTGCATTAATTCAAAAACATTCAGAAATTAAATTTTTAAAAAAGAAGTTTTTTTAGCTGAAATTAAGGAGCGACATTAAAACTTACAACGAACAGAAATTCTACCGTCTATGAAGGGGCGGTCCCCTCCTCAACGCTTCACTCTTTATGCTAAAGTTTGACTCTATCTCACAACTTTATTTTTTAAAACAATAAAAAACTTAAGCGTCAAGAGCGAGGCGTTGAGGAGGGGACCGCTCATTTCATATAAGGAAGAATTTCTGTCTTTTATAAGTTTTAATGTCGCTCCTTACTTTCAGCTAAAAAAAAACTTTTTTATTTAATAAAGGTAAAATACACCCAGGGAGTTTGTTCTGGTTCCAGGCTTGTCAGGGCTAGTTTCAAAAGACTGCCAATTTTCAGGCTGGATCAGGAAACTCCACCAATATGGAAAAACCGGACTAGTTCTTGAGAAACAAGTTTATCATTTCTTCAACTTCTATCATTTTCATTCCTTCTTATTCCTTGTTAGATACATAATAAGCCTTGAAAATCTTAGTGACTACTTATTTTTAAATTTTTAATTGTATGTTATTTTTCAGACGTTGGAGGACTGAAGAAACTTGGGTTGGTAAATGTTGTTGGATTCAATAATAATGAATGTTTAGCTAAAGATGGTGGAAGAGGAAAATGTACAACTGCACCAATGTGCAAGGAACTAGGAGGAATTCCGTCTGGAACGTGTGCCGATGGCTATGGAATATGCTGCATAGGTACCCCAAACATATATTTTGTTTCTGATTTTCTCTGTTTTTATTCGTCAACCTATAAACGTATCCAGATTGGAACCTTCAGGTCTGTGCGACTCCCCCGCCCCCGCTCTAAAATAAAAAAAGTCAAGATTTTAAAAAACCTTCCCATTAAGCTAATTATGATCGACTTTAATTTGTTTCACAAAATCCAGGCCCCAGTAGGTATTAGTATTTTTTTTTGTTTTTTTATTTCCTTTTTTTTACTTTTTGCTAGTTGAAAGACGTATTGACTAAAATTTTATCCAAATCGGGCTGAAAATCAGGTTTCGACCTTTTTTCTTTTCTTGATTGCAAATTCATGATACCAGGCTGCTAAAAATGTATCCCACGAATTGACTATTCTTACTGTGTATTTTCTCCCTAGAATATAGTCTGTTTGAATTTTATTTTTGAGCAGCCAGCTTATGGGGTTCCAGGACAACATCCCTTGGGATACTCCAAGTATGTGGAATGGTTTTATTTGAAATCGCCTCAATAGAACTTACCAATGCAAGAGAGGAGGAATATCGGCCTATATAAGCCAATGCGGCTAAAGTTCCTTTTTGGTTGGGAACAGGGTGATGTGGCTGGACTTCCACACCCTTGTGAAGAATCAAGAATGAACGCATAGCCGGAAATAGCGTGACAGAGGACCGACTTGTTCAGGTACAGTGCTTGAGAGCACCGTTTGGTATGTCATCTAGACCAGATGATAAGGTTACATCAATGCACTGTAGCTCTTTTTGAACTTTTGGGTCAGAGTAGTTAACACGGTCGAACGCGCTTTGTTTGTGATTAGGAAAGTTATGGACTTTCTTGCCAATGTTGTCAAGAACTGAAAACTCGGCAAAGTACCTAAAGAACTTCAGTCCTTGCCTGGGAATCTTGAATTTTAATCCTGTCAGTTTGAAGGGAAAGGATTGGTTTTCCTTTTGACGATAGCATCGCCTCCTCAACTACTCTCCGACAAGTTTTTTCAGGACCATTTTGGAGCTCGGTGATAAAGTTCTTCTAGTATTGTAACCTGTATTAACGGACCACACAAACATTATCATTGCACACTTCTACGAATGGAACCATCACCTCCGCTCTTGGACAAAGTCCAGTTTGTTTTGTTTTTTTCCTGCATTGTTCAAATACCATTTTTACAATTGAATCTAAATCAGTTTTTATATTTGCTTGATGTCTAAGTCCTCTTGGAGGGTTATGGTTTTTAAAAGAATCTGATATAAACTGTTCATATGCCTCTTTAGCTTTGACAAGACTTTCCTTATGTCGCTTTCCAATTTTTGGCAGTAATCATTCTCCAAAGATGCCTCGAGCTAAAACGACCAAGTGCTCACTTAAAAGTGTAAGCATTCAGTCGAAAAGAATCAGCAGCGATTTCACTGAGAAAGAGATATTAAATGTAGCTGGTTATCAAACATTCTAGAGATGGTAATTAAATCAATAATAACGCTTATTCAAAACTGTCCCTTTTAACTACAATGCGTCTTTTCCCTCCACGTTTTGGACATTTAAGCAAGTACACCGAGTTATGTCCTGCACGTAAATATTAACAGTCCTCCACCATAGGTAACACTATCTCGGTGCTTCCGATCTCACCTGAGAATAAGTATTCATGTATGGTAACCACATTATTCAGTACCTCTTGGTTGAGATTAGTCTCGTTAATTTTTATTATGGTCAGCTTGACTGTGTTAACTGGAAGAAAGTAATGATGGAGCTTCAGCCTGAAATCCGGCTAATTAATGTGGACTGTCGTAAATAGATCCGTCTTCATACTCTGGAGACAAGTAGAAAAGTACTTACAAGACTCCAGTCTGATCCGAGACTTATTTACTTTTTATTTTTGAACCACGTAAAGATAATGCTTTGTGGGTTGCCCAGCAAAGCTATTGACTAAATACTCCAAAAACTGAAGTATTCCTCTAATCGGGAACGGAGGTAAGCACTTTATACCTATCGTCAACAATGAAGGTGGTTGGAGTGGAGCATTTTCGTTGCATCTCCCATCTATCAGGGGCTCCATGAAAAGTTTTTTATCACCTTAGAAATTAAATAAAATTTTGATTTTTATTTAATTTAATTTACACCTTATTTAAGAAAACACAATACGTCGTTTAATCAGTTGAAAAATAGCCGTCCAAGAAGAAACAATGCTCTAAAGATGAATGGCTACTACAATCAACATCCATAAATTCAACTAATTAACTCTAATTTAAAAAAAAATTGAAATCAAAGATCGCCCTCTTTGTTTGGAAGAAAAAAGCCTTACTAACTATTGTTCCTCACCCTCCCCTCCCAAAAACATGCTTCTTAAATCTATCTTGAAATACGATAAGTGTTCATCCGCCTTGATGCTCAATTGAAGCACATTCCTAATATTCGGTCCCAAAAAGTGAGTAGAAAATCTGTGCCCAAGTACTCTACTTATGCTCAGTCATACGGCTATCCACATTTTTAGTACTACATTAATGTAATCAAATATTACTTTTATAAAAATAAAAAAAATAATATGGGCTTGTATCATACAAAAATTTCAGCTTGATAAGCCCTGACCTACACAGAATGCATCATTCACAACTTTCTGTAAAAGTTTCTGTGTTCTTAAAGGGTTTTCACATATTCTCCAATTATTCTCACTACTTTATTTTGTAAAATTTGGATACGTTTATAGTTACAGTAAAAATTAGTAACCTACAAAACACAATTATCGTAGTGTGGTAGGTGCACCCTAGTAAGGAATATAAGTTAATGACTAGCTATACAAATAAAATAATTAAAATTTGCATGATATAAAAGATATAAAGACATAAAAGATATAAAAATTACATGATATAAAAGAAGTAAAGTACGCAGATCTTTATCTGACAGGTTCCTGCGGTTAAAGGATCATTTTATATCAAATAAAGAACTGTAATGCCAAACACGAGGTTGAAAAGCAGTTTTTTTACTATTTAGAATAAAATGTTATAAACGAAGGCTAAACCTAACTCCTAGCGCCACTTTCGAACCAACTAATTCAATGAGCCATTCCCAAGATAAATTGCAATCAACATAAAAACCAAGATGTCTCACACAATTTACCTCATTCAACTCCTAATAAAAGTTTTAGAATATTTAAAATTAAGATGAAATTTGTGTGATAAAAGTAAAGGTGAGAATCGTAATATCCATTTTTCAGCTAAAGAAGACAAATGGATATTATCAATTAATGGAGCGTTCCATATCAAAAATAAGATTATATAAAAGATTAAAAATTATTTCCAGTCTTTGTGGTTAGTATTAAGAATAGAGAGTAAAAAGAAACATTATTTAATAATGGAATAAGTTATTTAGGATAGGTAAGTATTAAGTGCGAATATGAAACGTCATAAAATAGTGTATATTTCGCAGATTTGCATGGCCGCTAGGTAGCGTGCAGAGTGTCAACATCATCTAATGGCTTAGAAAAAGAGAACAAAAAAGCGAAAACCCGTGAGGAAGAGGAGAATGAAACAAGAATAGAATCGGATCAAAAAAACTTACAAGTTTAAATGTAAATGGACTAAAACAAAGAAAGAGACTGCAGCTTTTAAGAGACTTTCTGATGACGGAAAGTATTGAACTAGTTTTTATACAAGAAAATGATACTGATAATTTAAAAAGCGTAAAACCCGGACATAAATACTTAACGAATACTATTAGCGGCAGTAGTGTAGCAAAGGTACATGAACGTCAGTTTCAGCCAACAAATATCAGAATCAACAAAGAATTATCAGTTGCGTGATAAATAGAAGAACATATATTATTTTTTTATGCACCGTCCGGATCCCAAAAAAGGAAAAACAGAGGGTAAATTATCTGACAAGATATTGCAACATTTATCCCCAAAAATACTGATGAATTGAAAAACAGTAGTAGAAAAACAGGGTAGAAAAACATGGAGGTGGAGCGAGACCTGACAGAGTTTATGCATCATAAGTAGTGTTTTAGTAGTGTTTACATAGTGTTTTTCACGGACCACAATGCCAGTATAAGTGACAAACAAAAATGAGAAAATGCAAGAAAGAAGAAGAAAATCTACATGGGAAATGAATACTGCAGTCCTAAGAAGTGATGAATGTAAAACAAAGATAGGGAGACGCAGACATTGAAATCGATGAAGGAAAAAGATCAAAGTTGCTACCCGAATACTGAAAACAAATGATGAAGTCAAGAATTACGTAAGAGGTAAAGACAATTTCACTGAGATTATCAGAAACTGGCAATGAGTATCTGAAATTTCTTTATAGAATGGCTTATGAATTAAGAAGAGAGATAAATGAAGGGAAAAATGTAAATAAGGAATACTTTGCGACTCTACTAGAAATAAGAGAAATAGAAACAAAGAAGACAGAAACCTATAGGATAAGAGCAAAATGCGAAGACCAGATGGGGAATGAAAAACTAACAACAACACTTGTTTGCAAAGAAAAAAACAAGCAAAAGAAACTAATCTTAAAAGAGTTAATAAGAAAATGGGGAAACAACGGAGAAAATGGAAGACATCCTGGAAGAAGTGAAATCCTTCTACAAGAATGTATTTACAAGAGAGACAGAAGAAAAAAAAAGAGAGAGTGGATGAACTCTTTCGGAAGATTGAATATAATCAAGTAACAAAGCAAGAAAATGATATACTAACGGCTAAATTAACAAAAGAAGAAATAAAAAAAGCTACAATGGACACGGATAAGAATAAAACACCAGGACTTAACGCAATACCTTACGAATTTTATAAGACGCATGTCGAAAAAAATCGCAGAATATCTGGCAGATATTTTTAATGAATTACTAACAGTGTTTAGGGATGATAAAGTTAATACCAAAAAAAGTAGCCTTGAAGACCTCAACAGCTGGAGGCCAGTTAATATCACAGATTGCGATTACAGAATTATGTCTAAAGTATTAGCAAACCATCTAAAAAAAGTGCTACCATCCATACTAAGTGTACACCAAAGAGGAGGACTAGAATACCGGAAAACAGCAGATGTATTGGTCAATATAAGAGTTGTATTGTCTAAAATAAGAGATATAAAAGTACAAGCAGGATGTCGAAAGGAAAAAAAGGAAGTAAAGTACAGGATAACGTGTTATGATATTAAAAAGGCCTTCGATAAAATAACAAAAAAAATTCTTGTAGCCTATGGATCATGAATTACTACGGTTTCCACAAGACATTCATAAAATGCATAAATAGGATAATTAAAAAAATAGAACAAGTAATTTTTGTGAATAGCGATGATACGGGAGAATTTGAAGCAGAAACTGTTGTGCGCCAAGGATGCTCGCTGAGTCTTTTACTGTTTGTACTGTATTTTGACCCATTACTTAAATATCTAGAAAAGGATATAAATGGCGTTTTAATAGCAAATGTGACAATGAAGCTGAGCAGTTTTGTGGATGATCTGACAAAGTACAGAGAAACTGAAGAGGATTTCGAAGTGGTCGTTCAGTGCATAGATGAATATTGAGACATCTTCAAGCTGCAGCTCAATAGAAATAAGTGTGAAACATTATCATTAGGAGACAAAGTAGATGGGATGTGGGAGGGGATTTTGATAAAATAAAAAATTAAAATATTGGGTATGTTTTTTCAGAGAAGTTGGAACCAAACAGAAAGTGAAAACTGGATTAATACGATATCGAAATTCAAAAACGCCTTTAGACGAGGATATGGAAGAGGTCTGACTGTTCACAAGAAGTCCCAGTATGTGAACACTTATGCTTGCCCAGTTGGAATGAAAAATTCGACCTAAATTGAAAACAGAAAATGTGTTCATACATAGAAATCATAGAGGCGTTCAGGTCATACATGTGGAATGTAAGATGAAAGAAATATTCATTAGGCCAATCTTGGAACAAATGATAAGGAAAATAGAATCAGCAACAAGAGCTTGGTATGAAACATGGAAAAGAAAAGAAAAGAAATATCCCTCAAAATATAATCAAGCATTCGAAGAAATTTATGAAATAGAAAAATTAGGATTGTCGCTTGAGATAAGTGGGAAAGTTGACAACGACAAATTTAAGGAATAGTATGAAAAAAAGAAACAACTTCCTCCACTAAACATCATGGGAAATGGTAGTTACCGTGAAGAAGAGGTGGACAAACGTTCCCTACTACTAGAAAGTTGCCTGTTGCCACCAAAAACTAAAGAACACATGTTTTTCTTTATGCATAATTTGTTGCCCACAGAAGAGTTGAAAGTAAAGATATAAGTGTTAGTAATGATCTAAGTAAGCTATGCGAGAATAAACTAGAAACGCAATGTCACGTAATGTTAGAATATGAAAAACAAGAAAAAATGCAGGAGAACTGAGGAATTTATTAGCAAGTATTACAGGTAAAAAAGATAAAAGTAATTTAGAGAAAGCTGTGTACCTAAAAGTAGATAATGAGGCCTATATAAGGACAACAGTGTACATCGTATCGTATTTTTGTTATTAGGCGTGGAAGCGAAAAGAAAAGCAGAAGGAAGATTAGGATGTGATAAATCGTTTGGAAATAGAATGGAAAAGGATAAGGATTATGAAGTTTAAAAAAATTGAGGACGTATTTGGCCTAAAGTAGAAGAGAATATTTTTTGTCTCTTGGTGGGTAAGGAAGTGTTGTAAAAAATGAAAAAAATAAAAGGTAGTTAGCTTCAAGATTTGTTCAGTAATTTTAAGTTTATATATTAGGTAATATTTAAATGTAATTGAATATTTAGAATGAATGGGGCTTATGATTGAATATAATTTTAGGGAATACAAAAATAATATAAGATTTTGCATGATTTAAAATTTTTTATAGAGTTTAGATTTGAAATCTTTTAGACTTAGATTATAGAGTTTAGATTTGAAATCTTTGAAGAGTTAGATTTAAAAAAAGGGGGGGGGGGGGAATAGCAGTGCATCAATCACCATAAGGTTTAATAAAGAACTAGTCTACAGTGTTTCAATGGTTCAGTGACATGTGCCATTACGCCAAAGGGGGGTAATGACAGAATATTCCAGTACTGTATCAATGGTGATAAGGATATTCTTAAGAGTTGAGACGAAAAGAAGGTGATAAGAACTTAAGGAGTTTGCTGCGTGTTGACACAAATATTGAGTAAAATAAGATTCAATAAAATACAGCTGGCTTCATTAACAAGCAAAACACAAACTGTATAAAAAGTGGAAAAAGTCTGTCAAAAGTAAATTATCAAAATATGCTGATATTTCTTTACTTACATGATACTTCTTTATCTGAAAACATATTTGCCCTTCATCTAAAAGTTTCAAAACTTCCTTGACATCGAAGCAGAAAGTTGAGGATACAAACTTTGCCGTCGCAAAAAGAAATATTGAAGGCTAACTTAAAGACTGGTACTTTAAAAGGATGCCATCTTTTCATAGTTGTAGAAAGAGATTTAAACAGTTGTTAAAAATAAAATTTACGACGAAGATGCAGCACCGTTCTTACTCCAACCATAAAACTAGTTTTTTCTTTACAGGATTTCCAAGACTTTTCTAAATTAAACTTTCCATCAAGCTCTAGAAGACTTGTGTGCAAACATAATTGATACTACTTAAGGTTTTTACTTGTATTAATTAAAAAACTTTTTCCACAAAATAAATTTTTCAAAGAAAAGTAAAGAACTCCATTAAACAAAAAATGAGCAAAAATTAAAACAAATAATTTACCAAGCGTGAAACTACCACAAATCAGCATCGATAAATAAATGAAACCCAAAATGAACAGAAATTACAATAAATAACCGAGTCAAACTCAAAACGAGCAGAAATTAACAAAAGTTGGGCTCAAAACCCCTATGCCTTCCCAAGGCCAGAACAAAATTTGAAACTCCTTCGATACGAAGTGCCCTGGTCTAAACAACAACAACAACAAAAAAAATAATAAGTTATACCCACATCGATCTTTACTATAAAAACGTTAAGCCTTCCAATCACTTTTGACTATTAAAAAGGGTACTGAACCTTTCTATTTCCAATCGAATGAGCCCTTTTTGGAACGACAACGCTTTCTATAAACACCTTGTATGCCCTCAAGGCTTAAATTATAACCCTTACCCTAAGGGCTGTCAGGGTGGTTGTCTTCCTCTAAGACCTAATTTTCAAAATTTGCAACTACGTTAAAACAAAATGGCTATCTCAAAATTTTGATTGGATGTGTTTGGGGAAATGGTGCGCGTGACAGGGGCGTTAGTCGCTCTCCAATCACTTTCAACTATTAAAAATGATACTAGCCCTTTCAATTTCCAATCAAATGAGCCCTTTTGAAATTTCTACGATAACACTTTCAATAAAAAAAACCTTATATGCCCCCAGGGCATAACTTACAACCATTGCCATGAGGGCTGGGGGGGGGTCATTCTCAAAGACCTAATTTCCAGAACTTTCTCCTGCGTTTAACAAAATGGCTATCGGAAAATTTTGATTGGATGTTTTTGGAGGAATGGTGGGCGTGAGAGGGGGGTTAGTTACCCTCCTATCATTTTCGACTATTAAAAAGGACACTAGCCCTCTCAATTTCCAATTGAATGATCCTCTTTTGAAGTTTTACGACAACTCTATCTATAAAAACCTTATATGTCCCAAGGGCATAACTTACAAACTTTGCCCTGGGGGCTCTGGGGGGTTTGTCATCCTTAAATACATAATCTCCAGAACTTTCAACTACGTTGAACAAAATGGCTATCTCTAAACCTTTATTGAATGTTTTTGGGGAAATGGTGGGCGTGAGGCAATTTCAATTTCCAATCAAAAGAGCCCTTTTTGAAACTTCTACAACAACTTTCTATATGAACCTTATATGTCTTCAGGGCATAACTTACAACCCTTGCACTGAGGGCTCTGAGGGGGTTATCATACTAAAACACCTAATTTCCAGAAATTTTAACTACGTTGAACAAAATGATATCTCAAAATTTTGATTGGATGTGTTTCGAAAATGGTGGGCGTGAGAGGGGCGTTAATCGCTATCCAATCACTTTCAACTATTAAAAAGGCACTAGCCCTTTCAATTTCCAATTGAATGAGCCCTTTTGAAGTTTCTACGACAACGCTTTCAATAAAAACTTTATTTGCCCCCTAGGCATAACTTACAACCCTTGTCCTGAGGGCTCTGGGGAAGGGGTTGTCATCCTTAAAGACCTAATTTCTAAAACTTTCAACTACGTTGATTCAAAAGGCTATGTGAAAATTTTGATTGGATGTGTTTGGGGGAAAGGTGGGCGTGAGACGGGGATTAGTTGCCCTCAAATCACTTTCGACTATTAAAAAGGGTACTAGCCCTTTGAATTTCAAATTGAATGAGTCCTTTTTCAAGTTTGTACGAAAAAGATTACAATAAAACCTTATATGCCCCCAGGGCATATAACCCTTGCCCTGAAGACTGTGGGGGGAGTTTCCTGCTCAAAGTTATAATTTCCTTAACTTTGAACGTCGTGGGACAAACTGGCTATCTCAAAATTTTTATTGGATGTATTTAGGGAAATGGTGGGTGTGGAAGGGGTGTTAGTTGCCTTCCAATCACTTTCGACTATTTTCTAGTTCAAAGGACATGTCAAGGTTCAATTAACACAAACAGCACATACTTCGTGAATCCTGGCTATCCAAATTCGTTTGGTTCTACAGGTCAGTGCACAGTGACTTTAAACCGAGAGAGGCCGAATATCTGTCAAATAAGGTATAAAAATCATAGTTTATTCCTTTTATTTTTTTCTTTTGGTGTTAACCGTATGAAACATATTTGTACAAGCATTCTCAAATTTAAAAAAATACTTGTATTTCGATCATTTTATCTGCTACATTTCAGTTGTTTTTATACATTTGTCATTTTCCTTAAATACGATGCCATACTAGGGTTTGTGTTTTGACCCCACCCCAACAACCAAAAATGTACATACATTTACTCGCTTTTGGGAATATAAAAGCTAAAAAAAGACATAAAAGATGTTTTCCATAAATGAACTCACTTCTTAAATGGTTTGACCCCACCTTCCACGAATCAAAACCTAGACTTCACCTTTAGATCCAACTCTTAATTACAAAATTTGGAACCCTAAAGTATCATACAAAATTCATGTGAAACGCTTATTTTGATGATACCATCCTTTTTATCTTTTTTTTTTTTTTAGTTGTTATTTTGTCGTAAATATGTTGCATTACAATTTCCTGTGGGGTAATCCACACGTTCATCTTTCAAATTTCAAAACTTCCAGGAAATTTTGACGTAGTGTAACTTGAATGCTGTTCTTTGAATCTTTGGTTTTGTTCTTTGAATAGAGATTTCAACTTTTTGCTAGATTAGCAATATTTCAAACAACCCGTCCAAGTTTGAAGCAATATTTTGAAAAGTCACTCAAATTTTCCAAAATTTAGATCGATTCTTGTTGATGTATAATGCTGGGGCTTTAGTGATGCTTTGCTTGCAGTGATGCATGTAGCTAAGGTAAATTTTACATCCAGACGAATAAAAAAATATCTGATTAAAATTCGTATAGCCCTTTTCGCTTTTGTTTCAATAGTAACTTTATTAGCATCGTTCATGGCTCAAAAAGAAGACACTTCCACTGTGCTTAAAATAAAAAGAAGAAAAAAGAGAACACATCAGTGTCACTCGTGCAAAAAAGAGGTTTTCCTTATGTAAAAAGAGCGCTGCAAGTTTCCTGCATCAAGTTTTCGGCAATGGCGATTCTAACGGTGTACTTTTTGTTTCGATTTGACGCCATTTTTGAGGCTTTTCTGTCTATTTCCAGATTCACCTTTATTTTTTTTTTTTTTTCAAAATAACATTTTAGTGTTAACACTAGTCGAATAATAGTTACTATTCCTGAATCAGCTATCAATAGCATTTGTTACTTATAGACAGATTGTTTTAAACACGTTTTCAAATTTTTGGGTTACTATAGGCCGTGTTTCGTGCTTTACTAGGCTGCATCTATCGCTGCAACCATGATGGCCCTAGCGGCACTGTTTGTCCAAAATTTTCACCCAACAGTGGCTTATCTGGGTTTCGAGACCTTCCATGAGTTACCTGAAACAATTTATCATCCTAGATTATAGATCTTGGATTTTTTTTATTAACAATATTTCAAATAAATATTTCAAATTTGAGGAAAAAAAGATTACTTTCTAGTCAATCGACTATAAATTAAAAATTTAAGTGCCCTTTTTAAGAGTCAAAAGTGATCGGAGGGCAACCAGTCCCCCTTCCATGTACTTTTTATCTGACCTCCCCTAGAACGCATCCCGTCAATAATCTTGGAACAGCCATTTTTGTTCGAAATAATCTAAGGGTCAAATAACTATGCCCTCGGGCATGGCATGACCCCCCCCCCCCAAACAGCTCCTGGTGTATCGGCTTTAAGTTTTGATAGTTCCCTGCTAGGCCTACTGTTTAAATATAGGGTTAATTTTTTTGGAAAGGTGGGGCATGCTGTCTCCTAAGTATCTAAAAAGGCCCCCTTCCATGTACTTTTTAGCTGACCTCCCCTCGAACGCACCCCGTTAATAATCTTGTAACAGCCATTTTTGTTCTAAATAATCTAAGGGCCGAATAAACATGCCCTCAGGGATGGCATGACCCCCCACCCCCAACAGCCCCTGGTGCAACGGCTATAAGTTTTGCTAGTTCCCCACTAGTCCTACTGTTTAAGTATAGGATTTGTTTTTTGGAAAGGGGGGGGGGGGCATGCTGTCTCTTAAGTCTCTGAAAAGGCTTAGGGTCTTAATGTGAAATTTTCAGGAAACGTTGAAGGCGATGTTAAACAAAATAAAAAAATATTAAGCACTTGCTGGTTATCAAAAGGGTATATCAGCAATATCTCTGGAGTGACTGAGGGTATTAAGTTGAAACTTTCAGGGCATGTTAAGGGGGATGTTGGAAAGTGATTGGAGGACAGCCAACCCCCCTCACCTTTTTAGATCCACCCTCCTCCACACTGGTCAAAATTTTGAGATATCTATTTTTCAGAATAGTCAAGAGGTCCACTAAATGCGACTCCGGGGATGACACGACCCCGAGCCCTTGGAACAAGCGTTGTAAATTGTTCAATTTTTCATTAGTTTACAAATGGGACTTACTATTGAGATAGAATGGAATGTTTGATTCAGGCTGGGTCCGAAAACGTCAAGGGCATTAAGGTGAAACTTCAGGGAATGCTGAGAGGGATGTAGAGCTAAATCAAAAGATGCTATATGCATCTGGGTTACCAAAAGGACGTATCTGCAAAATATCAAGAAAAGCTGAGAGGTTTAAATTGAAACTGTCAGCCCATTTTAATAAGTCTTTTAACAAGTGGTTAGAGTGCAACAGTCCTCCCTCTTATTTTAGCTGTCATTTCCTCAAACATATCCAATCAAAATTTTAAAATGGATATTTTGTTCAAAATAGTCCAGAGGTCAAATGTCTATACCTCCGAGAATGACATGAGTCTCCACAGGCACTGAGTCAAGGGTTGTCAGCTATACAAGTTGCCCATTGTTTACATATAGGATTGTTTCTTTTTAGAAAAGGGTGGCATGTTTGAACCTGGATCTCCAAAAAGGCTTAGGATATTAAGGTGAAACTTTCAGAAAATTTTGAGGAGAACCGTGAAAAAAATCAAAACACACTAAGTGCATGCTGGTTGTCAAAAGGGTTTGTCAATTATATCTCATGAACGGCTGAAGATACTGAATTGAGACTTGCTGGATATGTCAAGGAGATGTTGAAAATTAATAGGAGGCCAGCAAGTCCCTCTCTTCACCCTTTTTAGATCCCAGTCTCCTCAAGACTGATCAAAAATTTGAGATAGTCATTTTTCAGAATAGTCAAAAGGTACAATAAATCTTCCTCCAAGGATGATATTACCCCCACAGCCCTCGGGGTGAGTGTCCTAAATTAACAAAATTTGCCCCTTGTTTACCTATAGGATTTATTATTGAGAAAGGGGGGATGTTTAATCCTGGGTGGGTCCGGAAATGCTAAGGGTATTATGATAAAACTTCAGAGAATGTGAAGGGGGATGTTGAACCAAATCAAAAGATTCTATGAGATTCTGGGTAATCAAAACGGTGTTTCTGCAAAATCTCAGGAACGGCTGAAGGCATTATTTTCAAACTTTGAGCTTGTTTAGGAAGATGCTGAAAAGTGATCTGAAGGCAATCAGCTTCTGTCCCCACACCGTTTTAGGATACCCCTATCCTTAATACTGAAAAAATGTTGATATGGTCCTTTTGTTAAGAATTGTCAAAACCTCCAATAACTGATAAAACACCCTACAGCCCGTAGGGGAAAGGTTCCAATTTATGCAGTTTGTCCATTGTTTACACATAGGATTTATTATTTGGAAATAGAGTAATGTTGGATCTTGGGTGGGTCCCAAAAAGCTAAAGGTATTCAGGTTGTAACTTCAGGGAGTTCTGAGCCAAATCAAAAGACCATATGGGCATCGAGATTATCAAAAAGGTGTATCTGCAATATCATAGGAACAGCTTAGGGTATTAACTTGAAACTTTCAGGGATATTATTACTACTACTACTACTACTACTACTACTACTGCTACTACTACTACTACTACTACTACTACTATTGCGACTTTGACTGTGGCTACGACTACTTGCGACTGTAACTACTTGCAGCTGAGATTATTTGTAAATATGACTATTTTGACTGGGACTGCAAGGGTGACTGCGACAGTAGAGACTGTGGCAGCAACTACTTGCGACTATGACTACTACTACTACTACTAGTACAACTTCAATTGTGACTTACTACTAATACTGTGACTGCATATGTGACGTTTGCTGTGACTAGGACTACTTGCGAATGTGACTACTTTCAACTGTGACTGCTTGCCACTGCGACTACTTGCGACTGTGAATATTGGAGCTGGGACTATGACTGCGATGATTTTTGACTGCAACAGCAACTGATTATGACTAAAACTACTATTACTACTACTACTCCAATATTGACTGTGACTATTACACCCACTACTGCTACTACTACTAATCTAATTTTTACTGTGACTGTTACTACTATAACTGCTACTCCTACTGCTATTGAAGTTAACCAAAAGTTCTAAAATGCATTGAGGTTGTCAAAAAGGCTTATCTGCAATATCTCAGGAATTGCTAAGATTCTTAAATTGAATATTTCATGGAATATCAAGAGGGATGTTGGCCTAAATCAAAAGACTCTATCTGCATCTGGGTGCTAAAACCAGCGTATCTGTGATATCTCAGGAACTGCTAAGAATATTAAGTTGAAAATTTCAGAGGATATTGAGGGGGAGATGTGTTGGCCTAAATCAAAAGACACTATTTTATCAGGGTTGTCAAAAGGGGGAATCTGGGCATATCTATATTAATCTCAGGAACGACTTCGGGTATTAAGTTGAAACTTTCATGGACAACTATTGGGAATGTTAAACTAAATGAAAAGACACTATATGCATCCATGGCTGTGAAAACAGCATATCTTCAAAATCTCAAAAAACCTAAGGGTCATTAAGTTGAAAATTACAGAGAATGTTGTAGAGGGTGTTAAACGTTAAAAACCATGACCATCCCGTTTGTCAAAAGGGCGTATCTGCAATGGCTCAAGAAAGATTGAGATTATAAAATTGAAACTTCCAGGAAATCTCGATGAGTATGTTGTATAAAATCAAAAGACACCATCTGCATCCAGGTTGTCAAAATACCGTGGGGGAGGGTAAACTTAATTAAAAGTAACTAAGTACATCCCAATTGTCAAAAGAGCCAGTGTGCAATATCTCAGGAGCGGCTAATGGTAGCCTACTTAGTTAAAACTTTCGAAGACTATTGATGGCGGTGTTGAACTTGATCGAAAGATATTGTCCGCACCCAGGCTGTCAGAAGGGTGTATATTAAATATTCCAAGAACCGTTCAGGTATTAAGTTTAAAATTGCAGGAAATTTTGAGAGGGATCTTGAACTCAATCAAAAGATATTATGTGGGTCATTGTTGTGAGAGTCATATTCTTTCCGCACCACATCTAACAAACGCTCATGTAAAAAAAAAAAAAAAAAAAAAAAAAAAAAAAAAAAAAAAAAAAAAAAACAGATAAAAGAGTTTAAAGAGCCATAAATAAAGAGAGCAGAGTAATTTCTTTGTTATATATCTATTCTTCCATTTCTTTTTTATTCAAATATAATCTTTTGAGCGCTCTCCCAGGTGGAGTCTTTCGAGCATATTATCTCTAAATAACTTCTGAATTAAAAGTTTAGTTCAAGGAATTGAAACTGTTTTTAGGTCACCTTATGCAATTTAAGAATTTAAATAAGAATCCGATATTCTAATTCTTGATCCAGTTACCTGAAAAACAGGAAAAACATTCGATATATTAACCAATAATTAAACTTTGGCAATGACAAATAAACATAAATTAATTTTTGAAAATTCCAAAGAGAGTCTTTTGAAAGAAATGTAAAAATTTATATTAGAACTTAAGACGAGCAGAAATAAAGTTAGATAATTATTCAAAATTAAAATGACCAAAAATTATCGTCAAAGAATATTTGAAGCTGAAAATGAACAAAAATTAAAGTAAATAATCCCTTTGAACATAAAGATAACAGGTCCTGAAAGAGGTTAATAATTAAATCTTAAAACGAGTAAAAATTAAAATGCATACTCAAGTTTAACTCAAAATAAAAACTGCTACAAACAGGAGTTGTACTGCTACCCCCCCCCGCTTAACCGTAAACCTTCTAAAGTCTATTTTGTCATTTGCGGTTTACGAAAAACAATATACTTTTTAAACATGACTTTTATAATTATAACATCTGAAAAATAAAAAAGTTACTATTAAATAAAATCTTAAATTGCTGAGATTTCCAGGATTTCAAATCATTATATGTTAAACCATCAGTTCGTTTTCATTAGTTTTTTGCAGTCATCTTGATTATGGCAATGATTAATTTTTATTTTTCGTCGAAGTTTTGAAAAACTATAGCACAGTGTTAAAAACAATTTTCAATCAAACACAATCGAAACAATAGGTTTGGAAGATTTTAGGTTAGGGAGGGGAGGAGGGTAGTTGTCAATCTCCTGTTTGCTGTTAGTTTTAACTGTGACTTGAGTATTCATATTAAGTTTTATGATTTAATTAGTCATAT
>JAQQPU010005399.1:9844-19848 GCA_029168905.1 Artemia sp. Kazakhstan ARC1039
AAAACATTTGTGATATAATTCGTTTTCAGTAAAGCACCAATGATGCAGAAGGCTTTAGACTTTTACGGTTAAGAAAGGGGGCCGTGGCCAAGCTCTTGTTTGTAGTGATTTTTCTTTGTTTTAAGTTGGATTTGAATATTCAATTTAAGTTTTACTCGTTTGAAGATTTATTTATTCATATTATATATTATCTAAGATTTAACTAAAAATAAGATGTCAACAAAAAAATAACCACCTACTATCAGAGAATTTTGTAATTGGATTTGTATTAGTTTCAGTCGTTAACTGAAATTCTCATTTTCATAAATCAAAAGTAAACATTTGAATTCGAATTTCAGCTTGACTAAGCTATGAATATTTCTAGTTCAATTGGGTAGCACTAGAATGTCAGAGGCATTTTCATCAGCTTCCCATACTTTTCGATTACTCCTTGAAAACGAAAGGAAGGGCAATAATTTCTTAGACCACACTGCTTTTCCATTTACAGAGTTTAATAGAAAGAAAAACGAGTATAACCTAAATAGAACAGTGGAGAAAAAAAGAAGAAAACAACAAACTTTAAATAATAAAAATCCGAATATCTCGACTCAACGTCCGGGAGACTTAATCAACGAACAAAAAAAAGTTAAATGAAATTAAAACCAATATATAAAGAAAAAGACACACAGAAAACACAGAAAGAAAGCAAAAAAATAAACAAAACTCAGGGCTATGACCTTGAGTTTTATGTAAATTCTTTCAAAAAAATATAGTATTTCATTTTTGCTACAAATTGTTCATTTCATGACTAAAAAGTTCAGGGCATCAGTTATAATTACCATGTAGAACCGACATACGGAGATACTAGTGACTCAGATGAATTTCACGTACAGTTACAGGAGCAAACAGACAGGATCCTAGGTAAAAATATGTTTTTTTTATTAGGAAGTTTTAACGCACATGTCAGTAGAAATAGGGATAGATGGTATCCTAGCCAAGGTAAATTTGGTATAGGAAAGGAAAACAATAATGGATTGTGACTGCTGCAATTTTGTATGTATAACAATCTAATTGTAACCAATACAGTGTTTGGTCACAAAATAGCCCACAGGTTAACATGGTATTCACGCTATGGTAAGATAAGAAACCTTATTGATCATGATACAGTAAGCCGAAGACAGGGAGAATCAATACAATATTTTAGGGTGTATAGCATTACTGTTATTCATGTTAAAAGTAAAGATCACCATCTAGTATTGTCGAGGGTTAATCTAAAGCTGAAATTATGGCAGGGTAGTCCCCCCCCAAGAAGTTATGATGCTGATAGACTCCTGGATGATAATTCGAGAGTAAATTTCCAGGAACAGTTGAATACTAAACTGGACAGTTTAAATTTGACAATGTGGAAGATGGATGAGATGATTTTAGGAAAACAATTTGTGAAATTTCTGATGGTGTCTTAGGAAAGAAAGTTAGGAGCACAGCTAGAAATATTAGTGAAAAATCTTTACGTTTAACAGAGAGGAGAAGGGGCTTGTACAGGAACAATCTGAGTGATAGATCGTGTGAAAACAAGAGGAATGTAAAGAAAGTGGAGAAAGCATTAAAATATGAACTAAGGAGGTGTGAAGTGGAGGCCATGAATAAAATTGCCGAGGATCTAGAAGGTGCAGCTAGACGGGATAATAGTAAAATATTGTACTGGCATGTTAATAAATTGAGAGGGAGTAGTCAATCCGGACTTGTCCCAGTTAAAGATAGGAAAGGTGCCACAATTAGTGATTTGGAAAGAATTAAAGAAAGATGGGCAGAACATTTTGGGAATGTGCTAAACCGAGATAGAGTTGCAGTAAAAGATATAGAGGAAAATGAGAAAGTTTGTGATAACTTGGATGTGAAGGAAGATTTGTTTTGTAAGGAAGAATTGGCAACAGTACTAACAAGATTAAAAAGGACAAGACCCCAGGTGCTGATACTGTGGTAAATGAGTTTCTTTAATATGGTGACTCTGAGCTTAGAAATAAATCACTGAAGATAATGAATACGTTTGAAAAAGCGGAGGTACCTAGCGATTTTAGGAAAACTAATTAAACCACTATATAAGAAAGGTTACTTAGTAATAAGACACTTTTTAGACTGAGAGATGCCGTAGACAAAGTTTTAAGAGAAGAACAGTGCGGTTTTAGAAAGGACAGAGGAGGTTGCGACACAATTTTCACTCTTAGGTTAATAATTGATAGGTACCTGAGTGATCAAACACCTTTGGTTCTCGGTTTTGTACATTATCAGCAAGCTTTCGATTCTATTGATGAAAGAGCTTTAGAACAGGTCTTATCCTTGTATGGTGTACCAGAGATATACATTAAAGTGACTAGTGCTATGTAAGGGAATAAGACTGCGGCTGGAAATGAGGTTAGCAGCTGGTTTCGTATTAAATCAGGAGTTAGTCAAGGTTGTAATCTATCCCCCCTTTACATGGATCATTTTGATAGACTTTGCATCAAGGAAGACAAGAAAGGTTGGAAGAACACATAATCAAATGGGGAGGAAAAACTTTCCTGGACTTAGATTATGCTGATGATGCAAACATCCTAGATGAAAGTGTGAGGAAAATGAATGAACTCTTAGAGGCTTTTCGAGTTCAGGGTGTTTGAATAGGTTTGAAAATTAATGCTAAGAAGACTAAGTCACTAAGGCTAGGAATAAGTGAAGTTTAAAAGGTGAGGTTGGGTAACGAAAAGATTGATCAGGTGGGCAGCTTCACTTACCTTGGTAGTATTATTAGTAAAGACGGTAGGAGCAGTGAAGATGTTAAAAGTAGAATAACCAAGGCTCAGGGTGTTTTTTCACAGTTAAAAAAAGTTTGGAAGAATAGGAAGATGAGTCTGCAAACCAAGATTAAAACATTGGAAGCTATAAGGATGACAGTGGTCAAATATGGTTCTGAAGCATGGACGCTCCGAAAAGCGGATGAGGATCAGCTAGATTTTTTTTTCCAGAAAAATTGCCTACGGATTGTTCTGGGTACCCAGCTGACTGACCGTATTTCAAACAGTAGGCTATACAGAAAGTGTGTTCAATTCCGCTTTCTAGGGCTATAATGAGAGAAAGGTTGAGATGGCTTGGGCACGTTCTGAGATGAAGGACGACAAATTGCCAAAAATTGTCCTTTCGGCCAACCGTCTAAGGCTAAACGGAAAGTAGGCCGTCCACGGTTAGGGTGGGAGGATGTCACAAAGTAAGAATTAAGGGAAATAGGAACTTCCTGGGAGGGTGTGAAGAGGGGGGCTATGAATCGATTGGGATGGAGAAGGACCGTGCGCAGCTGCATTGGCCTCAGGTGGCTTGATGCTACGGTGAGTTGTTAGTAGCTTGTAGTAGTAGCACTACATCTCATGGCCAATCTGAAATTATACGCGACACAAAAAAGTGTGCCAGAGACAATCCTTTGACATTTATATGTGCTTATTCAGGGTTTTATAGTGATTGCAGTATTTTGGAGGTGATTAAGATGTATGTTTTATTTATTTATTTGTTTTTTTTGTATTTTTTATTCATATGTTGCGTTTAATTTAATTTAACTTTAACTTTTTTCCCGTTGATAAAGGCTTCCGGGCGTGGATTCAAAATATTCGGATTTTTATTATTTAAAGTTTTTTGTTGTTGTTTTTTCTTGGCTTTGTTCCTGTGTTTCATTTATATTATACCCGTTTTTCTCTCTCTTAAATTCTGTCAAAGGAAGGACACAACCCGTTTCTCAAACTCGTCATGACTTAATAAGGTACCAACTAAAATTGATAAAATAATAACAAAAAATATACACATAGGAACTCTGCTTAAAAAATTGAACAGCAAAATAATATTTCCCAACGAAAGACGCCTTTCGATATTTTTTGACGACTTATTTTTCTTCTTCAAAACTCAATTATAAATATATTTACTGTCAGACTAAAAAAACAAAACAAAAACAAACAAACTATTGTATACAAGAATTAGACAAAACGTTGCCATTTAACCCAAAAACCAAAGCTAAGGTAACATACAACATACCCGAACTACTTCAACCTCCAACTAACCAAATCAAAGCTAGTTAGGGTGATATATATATATATATATAAAAAATAGCCGTATTCTTAAATAAAAGGATGAACAGAGGAAAGACCTCTTGTCCTAGAAAAATCACGCCTTACAAAATCAGTATTTGAAACATGGTGGTTATGAAGTTAGAGATAAGATAATAAAATAAGATAATAAATTATTATAATAAATAAGATAATAAAAATTATGAATATTTCTTTTAATATAGTAAAAGACCAAGCAATTTTATGATAACTTCTTTAAACTTTTTTATAAGAGGAGTGGCAAGAGTAAACTTAGTAATTATGGAGGCATTCGCTTGATTTCTTTAGGAAAGCAATTGCTGAGCATGATGACAATTGTTAGACTAAGAAATACTGCAGACAAAGTTTTAAGAGACGAAAAATGTGGTTTTAGAAAAGGAAGAGGTTCCGTTGACCCAATTTTAACGTTTAGATTCATGCATAACGTTAATAATTCATGCATATTATTTTAACGCTATTCCCAATTTTATTATTCCCAATTATAACGTAAAAATCCATGCATAAGTTCGACAAAAACACAACAGCTGGCAAATCATGCACCAAAATATATGGATTTTCTTTTATATAGCGAAGCATCCTGATTTCCTTCTCTTTCTTCCATAATTGTTATTTAGTAAAATTATTTTTGAATTTCGACATTTGTGCATCCTATTTAGCTGAGCCAACTAAGCTCTGCACAAGGTCGACGAAAATTCAAAATAGGCCAATCACACAAAAATAACCTGAATTATACTTGTTTTATTTATAAACAATAATCCACAGATAACTTTGACGTTAAATACATGTTTTGTTTTCACCCAAGACATACTATTTCATATATTTGGTAAAATTGTTCTTAGAATTTAAGCTTTGTGCATTTTGTTAGAAAACGTAATAAATCTTTTCGCTTGCTCAAATTTCATAATAAAGATCATGGGTCGCCAAATTGTTGTTGTAAAACGGCCAAAAATTTACGGGGGGGGGGGGTATTGCACGGGCCCCACTTAGGTCATGTTTCATTACACTATAATGTAATATTCTACGTATGGTGTAATGATTTGAGTATATCTACAATATTTATATACAAATATTTTAGGTTTAAAAATAAAACGCTTAATAAAAAGAGGTTTCGAAAATATCCATCTTACGTAAGATCTTTTTGAAATCAGAAAACCGGTTTTCAAACTCAATTTGAAGTTGTATTAATGCACTTTTCATTTTAGTATTTTTTGTCAAACAAAATTTATACCAGCTTCTTCTACTGCTTTCTTGTAATTTTCTTTTCTTCTTTTTAAAGCTGGAATTTGACGGGGAATCAGTCAGAACTTCTGAAGGTCCTTTCTTACGTCTTTGACTGTTTTGGGTAACGCGTGACTTTGCTTTAGGGAATAGACTTACTTGTTCAGGCATAACTGGCTCTTGATTTGAAACAGGAGCAGATGAACTCTGAGCTTCTTCATCGTTCATCTCAGCCTCAGGATCTTCAGGTTGATATTCAAGACTAATTGGGGCAGGGATTTTAATCGGGACTAATTGGGGCACGGGTTCGATCCCTGGCGTAGTCAGTTATTTGGTTCGGGACCGGTGTCAGTGGCGTGACTCTGTAAGCTCAGCCAGAGTCAAACCAGCTCTAAATGGGTAGCTGGAGAAATATGGGGAAGGTAAGCAGGAAGGGCGTGCGAAAGCACAGGATGGCTGGCCCCCAGCCCCCCCATTGCCCTTCCTGGCTGAAGGACCACGAAACGGAGATCAGCACCACCGGTTTGGACCTTAAGGGTCTAGTGCCGCCATACTTACTTACTTAATTGGGGCAGGTCCATCAGGAACAGGGGAATCAGGTCTGTCATTAATAAAAAAGGTAAGAAAATCTTCTTCTATAAAGATTTCAGGATCGTACAGCCATATTTTGTTTTTTTCAAAGCCCTTCATAATGTTATTTGGGGTGAATAATAGAGGAAGACTTCATCTAACAAAAGAATCAGTATCATATATTGTCAAAGTCTTCCCAGGATTAGACAGCAGCCAGTTATTTGGAGGTTTGTTGTATTGGCACTTGAAGAGAAAGTACACACTAACATCTAACAGCTAGAGGTTGTGGCTGATGTATAGCGTGATGCCTGAATCTTTTGTAAACTGGACAACTTTTAAGGAGATGTGAGTCATAGATATCTAAGATTAGAAGCTTGGGGCTCTCCTGAGATGCAGGTGAATTTATCCTTGAGGTGATGAATATATTTCAAAAACAGATCCTGATTGATCCAATCAACTTGCCGGAGCACCACTTAAGCATGTGAGGCTGAAAATTTTCTTTGGAAATATAAATTAAGGTGGTAAAAACTGACTGCTTGCAGAGACAGTCCCGACTATTTTACAAGGACCCCTCTCTGATGATGTTGCCTTGCACAGTATCATCGGACCCTTCTCCCCAAACACCTTGGGAGGAATGTGAACTGTACTCACACAATTTTTGTCACAGTTGTACATGTCACTTGCAGCCAAAGGAAACTTTCAAGAACTGACTTCAGGTTTGAGAAGAACTGTCCAATGTTGACCCTGTTAAAGCTCTTTGCTTGACCCAAGCTTGAGGGTTCAGGCTTGCGTAGTGATATTTGTTGAGTTCGAGATCGAAAGCCTACCAGCCAGTTTATCCCTGCCTCTTTGGCACTGCTCTAGTTCTGAGATCTTGTTGTTTGCTACAGCAAAGTGGTTGATGAGGCCAAAGTCATATGCTCTGGCCATTGTAGTTACAAGTCGTTGGATTTGCACTCGCAGTCAGTCACAATAAAAAGTATTTGCAGTTGCAAGTAGTCAAAAATTCAAACAGTTAAAAGCAGTCACAGTTGGGAAAAGTCACAATAGCAGTTGTAATAATTGCATAAGCAGTAGTTTCAGTAGACTTCAAAGGTTCAATTTTTTTTTCAGCTGTTCCTCAGATATTGTTCATATGTCCTTTTGACAGCCTGCATGCATAGAGGCATTTTGATTTTGTTCAATATACACTGCAATATCTTCTGAGTTTCATCTTTATGCCCTTAGCCATCCCAGATATATTGCAGATAAGCCATTGTAACATCTATATTTAGTTACAGATCCTCCTAGTATGTCGCAATATGCCCTTATGACAAACTTGGATGAACATAGTGTTTTTTGATTTAGTTCAACATCCCCAATAATATTCTCAGAAAGTTCCAACGTATCCCCCCTTTTTTCTTGGGATATTGCACACACACCCTTTTGACAATCTGGATATGTATTTTACCTTTTAATTTAGAGTACTTATGCATTATACCAAACGCTATCAAGAATGTTGCTGAATGTAAGATCTCAGAAAACCGGTTTCACAGCCGCAAAGACAAATGATGAGTGACAGAATACATTTGACTTGTACAATTTGGGCTATATATTTGCACATTAGGGGGTGAGGGTAAAGTTAGGGTTATTTACCCCCCCCCCCCCTCCCTCCCTAATGTGCAAATATATCCCAAGTTCTATTATTAAATAAACTAAAATATTATATTTTCATCTGTTTTGTATATTTCATTATGATTAAGCTAACTTCACTTCTTGAGTGTGTTTGATAATATACAAGTACTTGATTTAGTCTTACTCCCCCTAGTTTCCTGAAAGTTGAAACTTTATACCGTATTCTGTTCCTGTGACATTGTATCTATGCTCCTTTGACAAACTGGAAGTACTTGAACCTTTTGAAGAAATTATCTTTAGAAGAAGAGAAAAAATACCCTCGATTTTGTGAATGGGTGTCATCTGTTATATATTGGGATATGTCCCAGTGTGTGCCATGTTTTCCTGTCCACCCACCTGATGACACCCATCTAAAATAATAAAGCGTTATGCTTTTTTTTCTCCTAAATATATTACCACAAGATGGCCACATAGCATGACCAGACAATTTGGCTTTCCTTTGGTACCACAAGCACCAAATTTTACTGAACTAAAGAAGAATAAACAAAGAGAATGTAAAGACAAAATATTTTGTTTTTTTTCGGGGGGAGGGAGGGGGTATTTCCAAAACTTTGAGGTAGGTTTACTCAAAAACAAAAATATAACATAAATGTAATATAAAAATGTATGCATGGTTGAACATCAAACTAACTAAGCTAGATGGCCTTTACGGATTTTTTTAGAATGCTAGACGACGCCCCCTTTCACTCAGTTGTGCATTGGTATGATGCGTAATATGGTCCGCAGGTGAGTTGCGGCAAGGATCTAGCGGGCCACATGTGGCCCGCGGGTTACCGACCCATGATATAGATCAACCATGTTCATAGACTACCTAGGTTACTCTTTGCTCAACCTTCTCAATAGTCTCAGTTGAAAATACGATAAAGCAACCGAAAAAGTAGGGAAAAGGGAAATTTAGGTCCTAAGTCACCACTGAATTAAAGTTTAAATAATTTAGATAAGAATAATTTCAACTCCTTGAGAGGAAGGGAGTTGTAAAACACAGCTTATCGATCTGTAGGCCATATTTCAACCTTACGATAGAAATCTTTTTGATTCGTCCCTGTAGGCCACTTCATCTAAGGCCAAACGAAAAGCAGGTCGTCCCCCACTGAGGTGGGGGATGTCGCAAAGAAAGATTTAAGGTAAATGGGACGGTGTAAAGAGGGAAGCTTTGAATAGACTGGGATAGAGGAGGAGCATACGTAGCTGTGGTGACCTCAGACGACTTGGTGCTGCAGTGAGTTGTTAGCAGTAGTAGTAGTAGTATTTCAAACTTTTACCAGGGATAATTTCTCCTGAAAGTCAAATGATGACAAACTGCAAATACATACAAAACGTCAATTGAAAATTGACGGCATCCTTATCTTAACTTTGTTGTCTCTCATATTTTAGCCTAACTATCAATGCTTCCGATTTTGTTGTTGTTAGAAAATCATTAATTAATGCCCCAAAGGGTTTGAAATGGATAAATAAACTCTTTTAATTAACTAATGTATACAAAAGTAGGTAAAAAGTTGTGAAATACTTTGACAAAGCTGTGGACATGAATGAATGTGAAAGCGATAGGACAGTGTTAGCACAAAATTCAAGATACAGCTAAGATTTTTCAAGATACATGCTTAGACATTTTCAATCTTTTTGCCTTCTTTTTGATTCTTTATTTACTCAAATTTTTATGTCGGTTTTATTATCAATTTATTAGGTCTGTAATCGTAGGGAAGGTTTCGGTTTGACCAATCTCAGAGGCAATTTAGACCCCCATGTGCAGCTATTCATTTAAGGCCTGACAAAACATAGATAGATTAAAACTTCAAAAGCAAACAACCTACTACCATAAAATCCATCCAAATTACAAGCTCACAAAGCACCAAACTATTTTTCAGGGGGGGGGGGCATGCATATATACAAAAGACCATCACCTAAATTGGGGGCTGAGCAGCTTCGTTTATCGACGGATTTAAAGAAATTTAGCCCTTTACCAAATACAACTCCTCGTTTCGGCGTCTGCAACCTACTTCTATCCCTGCTGCTAGTTGGCGACAAACTTGTTCGAGGCAGCGTACCACTCATATTTGGAGAAAGATCAACACGCCTGAACGTACTTGCTGGAGGAGTCTAAAATAAAACAAAAAATTAGTGATGCCCTATAATATTTGGCAACGCTGCTTATACAGTACACAGACAAAGAGCACGGGGAAAAGAAACCCAAAAATGTTAGAATGAATTTAATGATAATGGTATGGTAACGGTAAATTTAATGGTAACGATAAATTTAATTGGAATTAAAAACTTCCAGCGCCAGTAATATTTTCTACAAAAAAGTATCAAGTGTTATAAAATAATAATCAATTATTTAGTGGTGAATCCTTTTATCAGCGTTCTTTTTTTTTTTTTTTACATATTTTCAGATTATAGACAAAAGTTTCTAAAGAGAAACTAGTAACCTGACAGATTAAGAGA
>JAQQPU010005399.1:19858-38333 GCA_029168905.1 Artemia sp. Kazakhstan ARC1039
ACATCATAAAGAGTTGTTTAAGAGCTTATTTCGAAGGAGGTTGGTATATCTGGGTACTTTTGTAATTAAGAAAATACAATATTTAAAATAAAATCAATTTTTGGCCTAAAACTGCATCTTTAAAAAACTGTAATGACGTCATAGTTATAGCTTACAACCATAAATAAAGTTTAAGTTAAAAACTATATGATGAAGTTAGCAACAAGGGTTTGTCCTTTACTATATCCAGCTAAGAAAAAGCCAAAAACTGTCTCCTGTGTGTGATATTTTTAAAACTAAAGCTAATGTTCTAATATACATTATTCGAACTATTTATTTGAATACAAATGGGACATTTAGCATGTCCTTCGCTATAAATAACGCTTCGGCTAATGTCCGTGTTTTCTTGCGTCCATGTAATTGTTTTCACAGTTATCCAAATCGTCAAGGTACACTTAACGATTATAGAACAAGAAACCGAGGGTTATCTAGCCATATTAAAACGTCAAACATAATACTTTATCGCTAATCGTTAGTTACTACATTATAACCACGGTTGCCACCCCGACTGAGTTTTATATTGACTAAACAAAAAAAAATCACCGAATCAGCTTATAAATCACTAGATTATTGAAGAAAATCACAAAATCAATAAAAGTAGTAATTTTGTTTTTCACCGGGCGGTCACCCTGAGTACAACAGCTATGGGACTCTTCGGAAGAAAAAGGGACCAAAATTCAACTTGCTTTGAAGAAACTTTTCCAGATTGATTGGAGCCGGTACACTCGTAGAGACATAATTTTTTCTTCCGTTTATTTTGCTCTCTTGACACCATAGCGAATGACCTGGTAAGGAGTTATCTTAAACTATTAAGCCATCTTTATATTCTTTGTTTAGCAAAGAATATAAAGTCCCTTACTTTGTCCCAATTCTTTAAGAACGACTCCTGAAACACAAGGATCTTTTAATCAGAACAATAAGAAGCTTTTTTAAAGAACAAAAGAACTTTAGCGTGAACAAGAGGTATTGAAGAGGGGGCAATCCTCTTTATATAAGTAATAATTTCTTTTTGTTTTAAGTTTTAATGTTGCTCCTTACTTTCAGTTGAAACAACTTTTTTTTTTAATTTAATCTTCATATTGAGGCAATAAGCATCAAAGGCTCTGAACGGCTTCAGAAGAATAGGAATTGGTTTCAAGGAATAGGAAAGCTGTTTATTCCAATCCTCTTGCATTGAAAAGATAATATCCACCAGCCCTCGTAGTAGGTTTCAGAATCAGCAACTTGAATCATAAAAAAACATTTCACATGTCTGATTTATATAAAGTAGCAAACATGATAGAGAAGTGACTATACTCGGAGAAGGTATTTATATTGACGTCTTCTTATCAATTTGCGAGGTGTGTTTTTAAGGCAACTAGTGAGATCCTTTGAATTTTATTTTTGTAATCGTCTTAGTGAGTCCTCATGAAATTACCTTGTAAACGACCAATATTCTTCAGTGTATGCCAAGGCAAAGATCAATCCTTATAACCACATTGCTTCCGCTCTGAAGTCTCTGTAGTCCTTTTGTCAGAAATATCTATCTATATCCTTAATACCTCATTTATACTCGCAAGACAAAGTTTAATAGTTTTATCAAAATTTGACTATAGGTTTTAGTTGGTTTTGTAACCAATAAAGTTTTGTGCTTTTTTACCAAGCGACAGTTTTACCACCCGTGGTTGGTTTGTATGGTGTTTACTTATTCCCAGCAAGCTCATTTAGCTTGTTCAAAAACAACTTGTCGAAATACTTGGCTACTATTTTGGAAACATAAGGATCCCAGGAATCAGGAACATCGTATCCTGCTTCTTTACCAAGATTATCCAACATAGCCCCCATTTTAACTCTTAAAGCTTTGTCTATCACGTAAACTGCTTCGTAAACAATGTAGTCATTATGACAGCATTCCCGATGACAGCATTCCATGGTCTTCTTTAACGGTCCAAAGGAAGAAGTGGTTATTCGGTCAAGTATGACTCTATCTTCTAGCATAAGGGGATTATTTTTATCAACATAAATTTTATCAACATCCTTTTTACAACATCCAATATACCAATGTTTGAATTCTGAAAGTCTTAAACTTCCGCCCTTCAATTCCTTCAAAAAAATGTCAGATATCTTTACTACATCTATATACTGGGAATGAACATATATTCCATTTATATTCTGTTCAAAGACATCGTCTCCTCCTGCCATATGTGCTGTTTCTTTATTAATATCTGAGGTATGACCTTTGGCTTCACTTGAAATACGAGTTCCTTGAGATTCCATATTCACACGCTTTACGAAAAGAGTTGTGGCTTTCAAATAGCAATTTTTATGTGACAGACAAATAATAAATAATTTCAATCATACGTTTTTAGTTTTCTGCGAATCAATACTTTAGACACCAAAATCCGTAGACCCAAAACATGAAAATATTTTGCTCTTTTCAACTTTTTGTATAAAAAAATAATTAAAAGATTATCTTAGAAAATCTGCGCCAGGTTATTAAAATAATAACGACATTTGTCAATCGACTCGGTCAATGATGTTTGACTAAAGGCAATGACGTAAATTTTCAATAGGCTGGTGATAAACAAAAACCAATTGTAGCTAATCACCACAGTTTATAGAATAACTATGATTGATAATTCTATAAACTGTGCTAATCACGGACGGAATTCACAATAGACAAGTCAATCATAGGCAGCGCAGCAAAGATGTTGGCACAATGTATTTTTTTTTCTAGACCAGGGCACTTCGTATCGAAGGAGTTGTCGTAGAAACTTCGAAAAGGGCTCATTCGATTCGAAATTGGAATGGCTAGTGCCCTTTTTAATAGTCGAAAGTGATTGGAAGGCGACTAACCCCCCTTCCACGCCCACCATTTCCCCAAACACATCCAATCAAAATTTTGAGATAGCCATTTTGTTCAACGTAGTTGATTTCCACGTAGAAATTATGTTTTTGAGAAGGACACTCCTCCCACAGCCCCCTCAGGGCAAGGGTTGTAAGTTAAGCCCTGGGGCATAAAAGGTTTTTATAGAAACCATTGTCGTAGAAACTTTAAAAAGGGCTCATTCAATTGTAAATTCAAATGGCTAGTGCCTTTTTTAATAGTCGAAAGTGATTGGAGGACAACTAACCCCCCTCTCACGCCCACCTTTTCCCCAAACACATCCGATCAAAATTTTGAGATAGCCATTTCGTTCAGCGTAGTTGAAAGTTCTGGAAATAGGGTTTTTAAGGATGACACCCCCCCCCCCCCCCAACACCACTTAGGGCAAGGGTTGTAAGTTATGCCCTAGGGGCATAGAAGGTTTTTATAGAAAGCGTTGTCGCAGAAACTTCGAAAAGGGCTCATTCAATTGGAAATTTAAATGGATAGTGCCCTTTTTAATAGTTAAAAGTGATTGGAGGGTGACTAACCCCCCTCTCACGCCCACCATTTCCCCAAACACATCCAATCAAAATTTTCAGATAGCCATTTTTTTCAACGTAGTTCAAAGTTCTGGAAATTAGGTCTTTGAGGATGACACTCCCCCCAGAGCCCTCAGGGCTAAGGTTGTAGGTTATGCCCTGGGGGCATATAAGGTTTTTTATTGAAATCTTTGTCGTATAAACTTGAAAAAAGGCTCATTCGATTGGAAATTCAAAAGGCTAGTGCCCTTTTTAATAGTCGAAAGTGATTGGAGGGTAACTAACCCCTCTTTCACTGTTATTTTGGGCATTTTTATTTTTTAATTTAATTTAAATAAAATACGTTACAGTCAGCATAACTAAAATAAAACATTCCAGTGTTCGAACCTTTTTAATAGTCGAAAGTGATTGGAAGGCAACTAACGCCCCTCTCACGCCCACCTTTTCCCCAAATACATCCTATCAAAATTTTGAGATGGACATTTTGTTCAACGTAGTTGAAAGTTCAGGAAATTAGGAAATTAGTTCTGGAAAAGGACTCATTCAATTGTGAATTGAGAGGGCTAGTGTCCTTATTAATAGTCAAAAGTGATCGGAGGGCGAATCCCCCCCCCACGCCCATCATTTCCCCAAACACTTCCGATCAACATTTTGATATAGCCATTTTGTTGAACGTAGTTGAAGGGTCCGGAAATTATGTTTTTGAGTATGACAACCCCCTCACAGCCCTCAGGACTAATGTTGTAAGTTATGCCCTGGGGACATATATTGTTTTTATAGAAAGTGTTGTCATAAAAACTTCAAAAAGGGCTCTTTCGATTGGAAATTGAGAGGGCTATTGCCCTTTTTAATAGTCGAAAGTAATCGAAGGGAGAATCGCCCCCCCCCAGCCCATCATATCCCCAAACATTTCTGATCAACATTTTGATATGGCCATTTTGTTCAACGTAGTTGAAATGTTAGGAAATTATGTCCTTGAGGATGACAACCCTCCCCAATAGCCCCCAGGACAATGGTAGTAAGTTATGCCCTTGGGGCATATAAGGTTTTTTATAGAAAGTTTTGTTGTAGCTGCTTCAAAAAGGGCTCATTCGATTCGAAATTGAGAGACTTGTGCCTTTTTTATTAGTCGAACGAGATCAGAGGACAAATTTTGATATAGTTATTTTGTTCAGCCCACCAGAAAGATCTGAAAATTATGGTTTTGAGGATAACTAATCCCCCCAGCTCTAAGGGCAAGGGTTGTAAGTTATGCCCTGGGGACATATAGGTTTTTTTTATAGAAAGTGTGGTCATATAAACTTAGGAGGGGGCTCATTGGATTGGTAATCAGACGCCCTAGTGCTCTTTTTAAGAGTCAACGTGATCAGAGAGCAGCTACCTCCTCCACCCTACACATACGTCGTATTGTTCCGAAATGCGTCTAATAGAAATTTTGAGATAGCCATTCTATTCAAAATAGTCTAAATATCATACAACAAGGCTTTTGGGATTGAAACAAACTCCAGAGATTAGGGGCAAGGGTTGTAAGTTATGCCCAGGGGGTATTTAAGGCTCTTATGGAAGGGATGATTGTTTAACTTCAGAAGAGGCTCAGTCTTTCTCCGTGAAAAAGACTATGTCAATATAAAACGAAGAGAAATGAATCTAAAAAACTTTTTGCACAAAATAAGTTTTTCAAAAAAAAGTAAAAAACTTCATTTAACCAAAAATGAAAAAAAAATAGAATCAAATAATCTACCAAGCATACAGCTACCACAAATCAGAATCAATAAATAAATGAAACCCAAACAAACAGAAATTAAAATAAGTCAAACTCAAAACGAGCAGAAATTAATCTGAGTAGGGTTCTAAACCCTATGCTTTCTAAAAGCTAGAATATAATTTGTACTTTACTGAAAAATATTCTTTTAAATGTTTTCACTTTTATAACTTTAAGAAATAAAAAATTTATTAAGATTTTAAGGAATAAATATCAGCATATGTATATTAAACGGACAATGCACATTTTTTTCAGTAAATTCATTTGAATTTTTTTCAGTAAAGTACAAATTATATTCTGGCTTTTAGAAAGCTTGGGGTTTAGAACCCTACTCATATTAATTTCTGCTCGTTTTGAGTTTGACTCTTATTTATTTTAATTTCTGTTCGTTTTGGGTTTCATTTATTTATTGATACTGATTGTGGTAGTTGTATGCTTGGTAGATTATTTGATTCTATTTTTTTTAATTTTTGGTTTAATGGAGTTCTTTACTTTTTTTTGAAAAACTTATTTTGTGCAAAAAGTTTTTTTTGATTAATCTCTATTAGAGGACAAGTTAGGTTTAGCTCTCTATTTCGTCATCATCCCAGGCAGTTTCAAAATATTTGTCATAAACCTACCTTAAATAGAATGCAAATGATAGAAAAGCCTTATTATTCAAAAAGATGAAGAAAATTAAGTTGAAGATTGCAGTGTATGTTAGGGGGTTAAGGGGGATTTTGAAAAAAAAAGATACTATATGCTTACTACTACTATTGCTTCGACTGCTACTACTAATACCACTACTAGGGCTAAGGGTATAAAAGAGAAATTTTCAGGGAATTTTGAGGAGTATGGTGAATTGGTGTACGGCGCATGGAGGCTGTCAAAAGGCCGTATCAGAAGTAATTCAAAAAAGGCTTAGAGTACTAGGTTAAAGTTTTTAAAGTTATTTTTTAAAGTTTTTTATTGTTTTAAAAAATAAAGTTGTGAGACCGAGTCAAACTTTAGCGTAAAGAGCGAGGCCTTGAGGAAGGGACAGCCCCTTTCATATACGGAATGATTTCTGTTCGTCTTAAGTTTTAATGTCGCTCCTTACTTTCAGTTAAAAAAACATGTTTTTTGTATTCAATTTCTGAACGTTTTCGAATTAATGCAGCTTTGATTCTGGCTCACCGTATATGAATAATTAAAACAAAATTTGCATATTAATTTTACTTTTTTTTTTGGCTAAATGGCTTTCTCGAAATTTTTATCTGACGTAACTTACGAATTAAGCGCCATCACTTTTTCTATTTAATCTTGCATTCAAAATGTGTTATCAGGAATCAGGCCTTCGTATTTTTATAATTTATCTGATCATCAGATAAATTATAAGACATCAGATTCTGATGTCTTATATTGCGGACGACCTGCTAAGCTCAAGCCGGGCCAAGTCTATTTTACTATTATCTGTTCAACGTATCTCTTTAAAGTTTCGGAATGTTGGTCTGTCTTTGAATGTTGACAAATACAAATGTCTAGTTTTCAATCCCAAATCATCCGCTCATAATTGGCCTTGTGGTTCTTCAGTAATTTGTAATGTTGTGAGTTTACGGTGATTCGGGATTAGTATTTGTTCTACACTCCCTTTTTTGCGACTCCAGTTTCAGAGAGATGTTAAAGAACAGCTGAAGATTGGATATGCGAAAATTGTACCTAACCATGGTAAAATTTTCAGGCCGAGCTTTAGTTAAAATGTATTCCACATATTGTGACCACTTGTGACCTATCTTGTGACTTGTGACCACTCTATCTTGTTTTTAGGTCGTATGTATTCGCTATTGGATTTGCACCAGGTTCGTATTGCTTATATTACTTATTGTAAAAATTTTGCTGTAGCTTCCCACTTAATGTCGTAATACATGTATCGTTGAGAAGTATGGTGGTACCGACATTAATTCAATCGTTTGAGTTGCTTAGTGCTAATTCAACAAGACATACCTTTGTTTACCTAGGCCCAAATCATAAAATTATTCGTGCGTTTCTGCCAGAGATAAAGGGTTAAGTTGTCAATATGAATCTTTGTCTTTGTATTTACTTTTACTTTCTTTTTAGTGTAATTTGCTCCGCTTGTTTTGTTTAAAAGTGGATCATAATTATTATTATTTATACCACTACTACTAGTAGTAGTAGCACCATTAGTGTTGCTAGTACTAATATACCTAATGATATCAGAACAAGAAAACTCAAACAAGTTCAATTGATTATATTCGATCTGCATTGGAATTTGAGTTGTAATTAAACGTCTAAGTCTATTTGGATATAGGCCAATCTTTTTAGGAGTAGGCAGACTATTCTGCCTTTAAGAAATTTTGAGGACAGGACGAAGAGCAAGAAATATAGGAAACTAGATAGAAGCTTCTTACCACCACCCCATCCTTCTCTAAAAAGACCGGTAGCTAAATGTAATACTATTACTACTACTACTACAAACGACTAACCGCAGCACCAAGCCACCTGAGGCCAACACAGTTACGCAAGGTTCTCCTCCATCCCAATCTTTTCAACCCTCTTTACACCCTCTCAGGAAGTTCCCATTTCCTTTAAATATTTCTATATGACATCCTCCCACCCCAACCGTGGACGCCCTGCTTTGATGTAAATAAAATCTCCGATTTCAAAGTTACAGTAAAAACAAATTGAACAGCACCTACATTTAACTAAAGAATAGATGTAGTCTGTTTATAAAATTACTAAATTACTAAAATTACTAAATGCTATGCCATTACTGAAGTTCCATGAAGCGTCACTAGAAATTTATAACGTTACTACTCTATATTACGTGACATACTTTCGGCATTTTACTTCTTTCCCATTGTTGTTTGTTTATTTTGGCTAATCTTGTTATAACCCCGTGAAAAAGAGTTTGGTTGCCAATAGCAACCAAAACTATAAGACGCAATTCCGATGACAATTTATACATTAAAAGTATTGGCTTTTTATTCTCATTCCAAAAATGTAAAATTAATTAAATTTAAAGTTAACTATGAAAAGTTAGGAGCCTGAGAAAATTTGTTTTTTTTTTCGGAAAAGGGGGAATCATCTACAAAAAGGCAAGCGATCTTGCAGAGTTATTGTTAAATGCTATATAACTAAGAAACTTGATAGGAAACTAGATAAATGCTACTTACCCAATCTAAAAAAATATACCTGGATCGACTTCAAGCTCAATAATTATAGCATGAAAGTGAAAGAGGTTCACAGCAGCCAAAAGCTTACAAATGATGTTTGATATCACCAAAGTTTCATTTTGACCATAAGTTTGATATTATTCCACAGATACATTTTTTTTTCTATTTTACCGGAATCGGGTTAGCAGACAATTTTTTTTCAGGCCTTGTAAATAAAGATTAGGAAGTAGTTTCTAACTTTCTAACCTATCTAAGGTTAGAAAGTAGAGCGTCTTATGTTAGAAATTACGCTAGTGAATAGAACAATATCTTATTTTGTTTGACTTGTAAGAGAGATGGGTAGAACATTTTCAGAAAATAGCAAAATATATTAAAAAAGACACCCTGACCTGTTTAAGTACTTATGCTAGCACGAGACCCCTTCAAAATGCCCCGTCACTCCATAAAATTTCGCCTGTCTGCCAAAAATTGCATTCAAAGGACATACATGGGGCCCTCAAACCAAATTAAATAAAGGCTGCCTTTTTTACCCTTGGTTGTTTGACCATCATGGGTGACCTTTCTAAACTTGGCATAACGTCCATAGATCCGCCGAGACCTCTACTTGGCGACCTTTGGATATGAAAACTATCTTTGAGAGACATCGGCGTAGAAGCAGCATCCGGTGAACCAACTCGAGGATATCCACCAGGTGACTAAAAATATACTGAGATAAGTTTAAAAAATAATTCGACAGGTTGGAGCGAGCATCTTAAGAGACTATGAAGGAAATACTGAGGGCAAAAAAATATGCATAGGGTAAAGAGGGGATATCTTTGGCACAACCACGATCCACAGTTGCATCGATATTTTTAGTTTTCATTGTACAATTCCATAATTTTTCAATATAAATTTGCATTTTTTCAAAGTTGCGCATTTAGCCCTTTCAAAATAGTTCATGGGTATGTGCCCGAATGAGGTTAAGGCCGAATGTAAAATAAAATATCTATATTATTGTATTTCACTCTTTAATGGCATTTCTGTAACTACTACAGGGCGTAGCTCCAGTATTTTTATTGAGGGGGGAAAAGGGGTCTCCTTCCGGAGAGTCAAGAGGCATGGGCCATATGATAATTTTTTCACTAAATTATTGGGGGGATGCAACTGTCCGCCTGCCCCCCCACCAAAACAAAACGGCGCCACTGCCACTGTCCCTTTATCTAAAACCTCAAGAAATTTTTGCGCATTTGCCTAGTGAGAGCAACGCCCAAAATGTAAATTTTGTTTTAAAAAGCCTTTAAATGGTTCTGAAGACAAAGTAAATATTTTCCTGTAGCAATTTGATATTTGACTAAATCCAAAATGAAGAACCCTAGCTCGTAATCTAAACAAAACATTTTAAGTAAATAATCGAAAACATAATATTACGCAAGCACGTAACTTTCTGATGTAAATACAAAATCATGAGCCCTGTCTGTTCGTTTATTACAGCTTTTGCAAATTTGACTTTTTTTATACTTACAAATTTACAAAAATAACAAATCAATAGTTTTCACTGCACCAGACCACCCACAGTTCACCATGATGGTTTACACATTAAAGTGTCTTTTTTCCACTATAATTGGCACAGCCTTAGCTCTCCGTCCCAAGTATGGAACACTTTTCGCAACGCGTGGCACACTCCCATCACAAGTGGCACACACAACACAGTGCACATGATTGTTGAAAGTGGGCAGCCCTGTGTACAAGTTACAAAATGTGTATTTACATTATTTGATCAAATTTGAAAATTATCAAAGTTACAAAAAAAGTAATTTATCAACTATCAATAAATATGAAATAGATCAAATGCAGAAAGACTTGGGTAGTTTGAAGACAGCCAGTCAATATCATTTACACAAAATTATAAGTTCTTTCAGTTATCACCAATTTTGTATTGCAAATAGCTTTATTATAAATACCCTACTGAGAAACAAAATCAACCATTTATATTTACATTTATTTTACTAGGTTTTCAGTGCAATCAAATAAAAAAAAAGAAGTTTAAAACAAAAGTAAAAAATGACGTTAAAACTCAAAATGAACAGAAATAATCCTATATACGAGGGGGCTGCTCAATTCCCGCTCTTTATGCTAAAGTTAGACTAGTGCTTTCTTAAAAGCATTTTAAACTGTATTAGATATAACATGTAGGTTATAGTATTAATCGTTGACTTTCAGAGAATCTCAACAGCAAATACTGTTGTTTTAAGCAAGTGCAACGAAATCAGCCTATAAAACTACACTTTTTATCACACTAATCTTGCGTTGCCGCATCCCATTTCAGTAGTATTGACAAAAGAAAAGGGCAAAATTTAGCTTCAAAAGTTTGAAAGTTATGGGGACGGTAGCCCTTCTCATATACAGGAACATTTCTGCATGTTCTATTTATACAGTTACTCTTTACTATCTTTGTAATTTTTTTTAGTTTAATTGCTGTTTGTCTTTAATATGATACTCCCAGTTCCCTCAATTGAGGGGCTCCACCACCTTTCCCCTCAAACCTCCACTTTTAACGCTTCAGTTCAAGCCATTTTTTATTGATTTTGAACATTGCTGTTTCCATTAAAAAACCCGTTTCGCAGTACAAGGGGAGCTTTTACTCCGCACCAATATTGCACGTTTAGTTCAAATGTATTCCTGCAAATGAAGAAAAGTTATGAAGCAAATCCCCCTTCATGCTGAACTGAAGGACCTCTCGAGCACAGGTTGAACATTTAGCCCTTCAAATAGGCTTTTGAAGGCTTCAGGTACCTTCCTCCCCCCTCTCCCAAAATAAATAATCCCTCCCTCTAAATCGGTGCCTATGAAAAATTGATTAACCGTTAGTGCTTATGTACGAATAGTTTATAAACAAAACCATTTATTTGGTAGACGGTCTCTGCAAGGTAAGGACTACCCAGGTAAGGTAAGGGCTTTGGTAAGGACTACCCAGCAGGACGGTCTCTGACACATTAAGCTTACATAACTAGATTTTAAATAGTATAAAAACGATTTATCACCTCAGAATCTTTGCTCGATAGAATTGTTGCCATATCCCGGCAAAATCTATGCTTTTAAACCCCGGGATAGCAGAAATTTGATCTTTGCTGTAACACAATCTCTTTCGTTGCTCAAAAAGGGCATTAAGATTTTCTTTAATGACCCCCCCCCCTCCACAGAACACGACCTTCGGTTCGATGCAATCATCAACGGAGAGGAAAACAAAAAAAAGACACATCTGTGACCATCCTTCTTGGGACAAATACGAAATTTCGAGATTCTTGTGCATTTTTGTGCAACCTGGACGGAATTGTCAGATATGCTGAAATCTATGGTCCAATATTAAAAACTTGGAGTGACCACAGAAGTAAGATACTTTTGATCCAAATTATTGCTATCAACCTTCGTTTTGTTATGTCTTCAGTTTTTACTGACAAGCGTTGCTCTTTACTATCGTTCATTACAATGTGCTGTTTAACTGTGTATTAATATTATGACAAAAAAAGAAGAAAAGAAAATACTGTGTGTTGCTTATTTAATACATTTTCTTCTTTTCTTAAATAAAAATAAGAAACTGAATTTGATTGGGTGGAATAAAAATTAGAGACAAAAAAATTAGAAAAATAGATGCAAAGATATTGTTTAGAATCCTTCAATTTCGATCAATATAGCAAAACAAGGCAGATTTCAACTTTTTATAAAATTTAAAGAATAATTCTAAGCGCTTCAAATGCAAAAGGCAAAACAGAAACAAACATAAATCAAAATTACCTTAGGCTCAGGAGACTCAAGGGCACTTATTTGAGCACCTGCACGCAGCAACAAATTTTCTTTTTCCATTGAAACACTTCTCAAACGCAAAGAAGAAAGCTCTTTAGTCAACTCCATTTTTTGAGTTTCCAACTGAGAACGTATCATAAGCTCCTAAAAAATAGTATTTGGTGAAATGGTAAGTTGTTAACTGCCGAAAGTATATGGTAAATTTTCAATCGCAAAGAAAGAAGCTCTTCAGTCCCCTCCATTTTTTTGCGTTTCAAATGAGAAGAAGCGCATCATTAGCATCTCAGGAACAGCTGAAGGCATTAAGTTGAAACTTTTAGGGCATGTTGAACAGTACTTGGGGGATAAAGGACCCCCCTTGTCCTAGACCCCCTTAACTCTGGTAAAAATTATGAAATAGCTACTTTGTTCAAATTATTCAATAAGTGTAATAGCCTCTGGAAATATAATGCTCAACATAGCCCATGGAGAAAAGGTTGTAAATTATACAATGTGCCCATTCTTTGCATACAGGATTTATCATTGGCAAAGAGCAGGAATGTTTGATATTGAGTATTTCAGAAAAGGCTAAGGGTATGAAGGTAAAACTTCAGGGAATGCTGAGGGGGATGTTGAGCTCAAACAAAAGATACTACGTGCGTCTCGGTTGTCAGAAGGGTGTATCTTCAATATCCCAGGAGCGTTTAATGTCACTTGGTCGAAAGTTTTAGGGAATGTTGAAAGGTATATGGAAACAAATTAAAAGACACTAATTAGAATTAACAAATTAGAATTAGATATTTCAATAAAAAACCAATAACAAAACTGTGGTAAAAAAAAGAGGGAACAGAACTTAATTAAAAAAAAACTTTCCGAAAAAGAAGTTTTTCAAGGAAAAGTAGAGCCATATTAGACTTAAAAGCATTAGAAATAAATTTCTATAATAAATCAAACTAAAAACAACCAGAAATTACTATTAAAGAATAAATGAAGCCCAAAACAAACAGAAATTAAATAATCAATCATAGCACACACACACACAACAGGTACTAATATAAACATGGGTGCCCATAAGGGAGGAGGTGCCACCCCCCTCTCCTGGCTGAATGACGGTGTCATATATTAGTATTAATTTAAAAAAAATTCCACAGAATAAGTTTTCAAAGAAAAGTAAAGGACTCTATTAAGCCAAAAATGGGCTGAAATAAAGTCAAATAATCTTCCAAGCGTAAAACACCACAAATCGCTATCAACAATTAAATGAAACTCAAAACGAACATAAATTAACATTACTATTGCTGACAGCCCCCATGCCTTCTCAAGACCAGAACAAAACTTAGGTTTTACTGAAAAAAAAAGACCGTGGATTGTTAGTTTAATATACCTATACCGATATTTATTCCTTAAAATAAAAAAATGGGTAAAAAAGTGAGTAAAAAAGTTTTTTACTTATTTATGTAAAAAAAAAGTGAAAACATTTAAACATATTTTGTTTTCAGTAAAGCGCAAATTATGTTCTGGTCTTGAGAAGGCATGGGGGTTATCAGCCTACTAATGTTAATTTTTGCTCGTTTCGAGTTTGACTCGGCTATTTATTCTAATTTCTGTTCATTTTGAGTTTCATTTATTTATCGATAGTGATTTGTGGTAGTTTTACGCTTGGATGATTCCTTGACTTCATTTCTACCCGTTTTAGGCTTAATGGAGCTCTTTACTTTTCTTTGAAAAGCTTATTTTGTGGAAAAAGTATTTTTAGATGAATTTCTGTTCGTTTTTTATTGACAAAGTCATTTTCATGAAAAAAAAATAATATTTCATATCTTTTCGATTATTGTTTTTTTCTATAAGAATCCATAGTCTGGCATAATTGTGGGGGTTTGACATGCCCAATATCCCTAAGGACATAGTTGCTAGACAGTTCTTCTATGCTGAACAAAATAGTTGTCTCAAAATTTTGACTAGATGTGTTTGGGAAATAAATCGGCTTGAGACCCTAGAACTTTTAATTTTGAATCGAATTAGCTTCTTTAAATGTTTCAATGATATTTCTAGTTATAGAGTAGTACCGCCTATGATATTGCTTATTTGCCTTTTTGAAAACCTGCATGTATAAAGATTTTTCGTTTAATTGGAACGCCCCCTAAAACTTCCTAGAAGTTTCACCTTGATACTCTTAGCGTCATTAGTTAAAGTAACGGTAGTTGTAGTACTAAAAGTATACACATAGTGCCTCCTGGCTAGTTCAAAATCCCCCACAACGTACTCTTAAAGATCTAGCTTAATAACTTAATCTAACTTAATAAGTTGTTCTTGAGATATTGCTTTGTCACCTTCTTGAAAGTTCACATGCTCATAGTTTGTTCTGATTTACTTCAACGTCCCCCTAAATACTTCTTATATTTGATTACTGAAGACATTGTTATATTCTCTTTGGACTACTGGCTACAAAATGGCTGTCTCACAATTTCGACCGAAAGTGTTTGGGGAAGAGGATCTTCTCGCGTGAACGTAAAGGACGTCCCACGTCCAGTTCTCTTTAGTTCACGATCGGTCTTCGCTGGTAGACCTTCAAGTCGATTTTTCATGAGCGTGCCGGTTGCATTTATGCGCTTTTCTGATAATTTTTCGAGCAAAGATATGCTAGTAAAGTACCTATCGAAGAAAAGATATGAACCTTCACTTAGATCTTGGCATAGGTGTAGCACAGCGGCACTACTTAGACCTTTAGCTTGTAATTCTGGCACAAAGGTTGTCTTTCCTTGATAGATTACAAAATCATACATCAGACCTGATGAGCCTGCTAAAACAAAGTTCTTCAAGCCGGGAGGATTTGGCTTATTTGGTACGTACTGCTTCAGGCTGCATCGCCCAGCAAAGGGAATCATTTGCTCGTCAATACAAACGAATTGTTCTCGCTCAAGCTTGAGACACTCATCTCGCAAGAAACTCAGCAAGGGGCGCACTTTCCAAAGACGATCATTTCTTTTTGTATCCTCGTCAACCTCGTCATACAAGATGATAGATGGTGCTGCTAGCGCTATTACAGCTGCTTTTGCGCCACTCTAGTTTAGCTTGTTTGTGTGGAGTTCTCAACTGTTTTTGATGGTGCATTTTTTCAAAGAATTGGCCTCCCTAGCTTTGCTAAGTGCAATCGTAATGACTTTTAACTATCAAAAAGAATGTTTAAGAAGACTTAATTCATTTCAACTGACTACAGCGCCATCTAATTTTGATTCATATAGATGGTGCTGCTAAACTCTAGTTTAGCTTGTTTTTGTGGAGCTCTCAACTGTTTTTGATGGTGCATTCTTTCAAAGAATTGTCCTCCCTAGCTTTACTAAGTGCAATCATAATGACTTTTACCTATCAAAAAGAATGTTTAAGAAGACTTAATTCATTTCAACTGACTATAACGCCATTTACATTTGTCAGTCTGTGGCTTTTTGGATTACTCAAACGGCCACCAGAGGACTCCCTGCTTGTGGTGCTTAAAAAAAAGCGTAGACGGCGTGGAAAGAGAGGCGGGCGGCGAAACAGACAGACGGCCATACCCGTTCATGTTTCTGAGGAACGTCTTTCTGACCGGAGGACGGCTGTATGTGAACCAAGGACTCTTGTGAAAATAAGATTTTTGCAAAGGTACGAAATTCCTCCCACTCTTTCTCCATCACAGCTGCAGCCGATCTTACCGTGTTCCTCTGATGAACTTCCCCCACTATTACGTCCTGAACAGTTATCAGCTCAGGCAAAGCTTCCGAATTTCATTCTGTGTAATGCCCGATCCTTAACAAATAAAGTTGACGAGATGGAGATACTGCTGAGAGAAGTGAGTGTTCCTATTGCCGCAGTTACCGAATGCTGGGATATCACTGATGAAATGGGTAGAATAAAAGGCTACACTAGCTATTTCAACACTCGCCGTGATAGAGGCTTGAGTAGAAAAGGTGGTGGCGTTGGTATCTATATTCGTAATGACATTTTATCTAAGCTGTTAAATATACCAACCGATTCGTGTCACGAAGTTGTCTGGGTAGAGTGCAAGCCATAGAAACTATCAAAAAAGTTCTCATGTTTGATAATTACATCTGTGTATTACCCAGAGAGTGCAAAAAATAGGAAAGAGCTTATCAGCTACTTACAGACCTACATCGATAAACTTCGTCGTGCCCATGCCTATCCTGGCTTCATAATAGCTGGCGATTTTCACCAGACGAACAGACAATGGGTATCTAGTGTCCTTGATCTGAAGCAGGTAGTTACCATTGCTACGCACCAGAGTGGCAGTACTCTAGACCTAATTCTTACAAACATGAGTGACAATTATTACTCCCCTCGGTCGTTAGGTCCTCTCCAGAGTTCAGATCATTATGTAATTCTCTGGCAAGCCAAAAATAACCAACCGAAGCCAAAGAGAACCAAAGTGACTATTCGTCCGCTTAACTCTCAATCAATCTGCGATTTCGGTCGGTGGATCGGGACTTACTGCTTCGACGACCTGTGTTCTATAGTAAACCTGAATAGCAAAGTTCAGCAGTTTAACTCTCTTCTGTTAGAGATGTTTCACAAGTTTTTTCCCACTAAAGTTGTAGTGGTAAGTGAGTCCGATAAGCCAAGGATCACAAGCGATCTCAAACAAATGATCAAGATGAGGTGCAAGCTGCACAGTTCCGGACAAATAGCCGCGGCGGCGAAACTTAGAAATCGAATCGTGGCCGTCAATCGTTTCAAGCGAAGAAATTATGTTCAGGAAAAGGTAGTACCCCTTCTCCAAAGTAGCAGTCAGAAGTGGCATTCCACAGTGAAACAAATGACTGGCAAGTCAGTTAACAGTGAGCTAAAAATACCCAAGCCTGACGGATCTCAAATGAGCGCTTCAGACGTAAACGAGTTCTTTGCTGGCATTTGTACCACCTACCCCTCAATTACAGAGGCCGAACTGGTTGATCTCTTAGTCGATTGTGAAACTGACGAAATAAAACAGTTTACCGAATTTGCTGTTTTTAAAGAACTTAAAAAACTAAAACCGAATTGCTCTTCCTACCCTGGTGAGTTGCCGGTCAAACTTATTCGCGAATATGCCTTGTTTTTAGCCAAACCATTGGCATCGATCATCAATCAGTGCTTCAGTGAACAAACCTTTCCCGATGCTTGGAAGCGAGCCTATGTTCGCGTAATACCCAAAGTTAAAGGACCTAAGACATGTGATCAGTTAAGACCTATTTCGATCACACCGAACTTTGCTAAAGTCGCAGAATCTTTCATATATCGTGAACTTCTCACGGACATTTCACCGTCACTTGACCCCTTCCAGTATGGTTGCTTGAAGGGATGCAGCACGTATGTTTATTTAGTACGGCTTTATCACCTAGTAGTTGAATGGTTGGAGTTTGGAAGCTCGTTTGTAGATTTACTTCTGGTAGACTACCGAAAGGCATTTGATTTGATTAAGCACCCTCTTGCCACCCAGAATCTCAAGTCAATGGGTGCCCGTAAGCACATCCTCCAATTGGTAGTTGATTTCTTACGTCACAGGTATCAAAAAGTGTACGCCCTTTTTCCCGGTGATATTGAATCGGAATGGGTGGAAATTACATGTGGCGCCCCACAAGGTACCAAATTAGCAGCTCTTCTTTTCCTGGCTGTTATCAACTATGTACTTTCTGAATTTGACGATCGTTTTAAATTCGTCGATGATTTGTCTGCGCTTCTTAAATACCACGTAAAGGATTCGCAAGCTGTAGCCCAGTTCGACCCAAATTTTTTCGATCAGTTTAAATCACAGTGTACTGCGAACAGTCTTCAAATTAATGAGAATAAATCAAAGGTTTTGAGGTTCAACCCACTTAAACACGATTTTACCTACCCCGCGACTTTGTTCCCTTCTGCTTCATGTGCGACTATCTTGGGCGTCACCTTTAGTGTGGACTGTTCGTTCTCTATTCATGTACAAGAGCTGGTTAAGAAGGGACATTATGCTATGCGGACACTGGTGGCGATGCGCCGCCTAGGTTTTCCAGTGTATCAGCTGAAAACAGCGTACCTCACTTTTATTCGACCCATCCTTGAATATGCGTGTCCCGTCTGGGGCCCACAAGTTCATCACATAGATTACTTAAGTGATGATTTGGAGGGGATCCAGAAACGAGCTGTAAAGATCATTCTTTGCGACAAATATGTAGATTACAGCTCCGCTCTGAAGTCACTTGAAATACCAAGCCTTCGCGATCGCCGTTTTCAGCTGATGATTCTTTTTGGCCAGTTTTTATTGTCTAGTCCTGTACATAGGACTATATTACCACCTAAAATGCCTGTCCGCGCAAATACCAGAAGCAAAAGCAAACTTATGCCCGTCTCGTGCCGCACAAACAGACTTAGT
>JAQQPU010005400.1:0-43988 GCA_029168905.1 Artemia sp. Kazakhstan ARC1039
CGGAAGACCCGGGTTCGATTCCCCGTCAGAGTAAATTTTTATATATTGAATTTAAGTAGTATCTCTTAAATTTAAAGTTTAAAAAAGAAACTCAGTTTCTTTTTTAAATACAATCTATCCAGAAGAATAATCACAGTCGGCCTTCAGCTTACAAATAAGTCTCCACTGCTTTGATAACATGCCGTATACCCGCATGCTCGAAGAAAAGTTGAAAAAAGAAAATCTTACTGTGCATTTGATTTGAGTATTCAGGAATTAAAAGCCTTAACACAAGAATCTTCAAAAGCGAGGGGTTTGTGGAGGCGGCAGCCCCCAACTTTAACTCCTGATACGATCAGCTAACAGTTAATCAAGCAATAAAAAGTAATAAACTGTACAAAAACGTGCAGAAATTATTTGAAAAAAACTACGTTTTCTAAAGAGTTAAAGAGGCTGAGTCACAAGTTTGAACCTTAAAACATACAGGGATTAGGAGGTACAGTTGGGGGGCTGCTGCCCCAAAACCCCCCGCTTTTGCAGCCTCTTTTGTTAAGGTTTTTTTAAGTCCTTCAGCCTGCAATTAGTTGGTCGTACCAGTTCATCACATTATAGCTTGTTATCGGTTAGGGAAAAATCTCCTGTAAAAAATCCAGCAAACAGGCTCAGTACTGTTTCTAATCAAAGAGATGCAATAGGATGTTCTTACGGTAAAAAATTCAAGCAGACTTCGTTCGTGTTGCAAAGCACTTCTTTGCAAGGGAAAAAGCGGGAGTTGAGGGGGGCGGGAGACCCCCAAAACAAAAATCTTAACAAAAGAGGCTGCAAAAGTGAGGGGTTTGGGGGCTGCCTCTTAATCCCTGTACGTTTTAAGGTTCGAACTTGTGACTCAGCCTCTTTAACTCTTTAGAAAGCGTAGTTTTTTTCAAATAATTTTTACAAGAGGTGATCAAATATACCCATAGTTTACTTCTAGCAAAAGGGGTTACGTTGTGCTTGATCCAATGTAAAGCAAAAGAGAGAAAATGAAATAAAATAATCCATTTTTTTCGTTTTATACTTAATTTGGTGATAACTGTGCCATGGACGTCAGTAGGAGAGGGAACCCTCGAGGCATAGAAACTCTACATTTTCTTAAGCTTATACGGACATTTCTTCGTCAAATTATCAAATATTTCTTTCTAATTATTGCCCCCGTGCGAAAAAATACTTTTATTAGCACCCCTCCCCCTCAAAAAATTGGATAACTTGAGAACGCCTATAAGTAAATTCAATAGAGTTGAACTAATAAGAAAAAGGTTGTTCTGAAAAAAAATTGGAGAGACTGATTTCAAAATATCCCCAAATTCTGAGCTTCCGAGATAGGCTACACAGAAAAATCGATTTTTTTTTCAATTTTTGTAAAACAGTTGATTTTTTCCTTCTCTCTTATCTCCAAAGCTTTAAGACCTTGATAATTCCATAAATATTTGTACAGTTTTCTTTTTCTAACCAGATAAGCACTAATTGTCTGAAGATCTATCGTCTGCCATGTGTATTCTCTGGCCAGACATGTCTGTATGCAATTAACTTAAATCTTTTTTTTCTCTTCTTTTTTTAATTGGTTTAAAAGTAAAAAATATGGTATTTGCTCAATCACTCCCGGGTTTTAAAGGACATCAGAAACCGTTATTTAAGTTCAAATATCCTAAATAAACAAACAAAAAAACTTTTAAAATGCAACGAGCCAAAAAAAATTTCAAACTACAAGATCATAAGAACACAATGAAAATGAACAAAATATCGTCATGGAAAGGCAGTGTCTTCGACATTACCTACACATTTTTATCACTAAAGCTTTATTGAATAGATTTCTGTAAGTGTCTAATTCGATTTTTTTTGGCATTGTCAATTCAAAATTCTCTAATAAAACCAAACTAAATCAGCCCCTAAGTGGTAAATGGCGATGTTCGTTCAAATCCTGTTTAAAAATTTGTCTTTTATTCGCCAAAAAAGTATTGTACCCTTGGGGCAAGAACAAAGAATATTTGTATCACAAGTTTGCTTATACTAAAAGCAAAAAATTATTTATCCGCAATAAAGATTTTTGGAATTAGTTTGGCATCGGGCCGCCAGTTATGCATTTTGTAGATAGTGCTTTAGTTTTGTTACTTGCACTCCTACACAATTTACATCAAACCCCCTTAAAAGCCCTTTAATTCCCCAGTTTCTAATGCGTTAGTGTTATTTACCCCTTTTGAGGTTTCTCGGATATCCCCAGACATTGGCGGTGCAATTTTCATCAATATCAGATAACGGTACTGTTCTATTAGATGGGAGACCCGCGAGATATTGCATAGCGATGATGATAAAAGAAACTAGTCCAACAGGTTCTTTCAACGGAGAATTCGTATGCCGAGCATTGCAAACAGTTGTTTGCAATGCTCACTGCGTTTACAATATTAAACTTTAGGTTTTTTGGGATTTAGGGGGGGGGAAAGGTACCCAGGTTAGGTTAGTTTAGGCTACGTCACGTATTTAATATATGCTATGCTTTACCCCCCACCCTCCTAATGTGCAAATATATAGCCGAAATTTGTTTCTAAACTATTATATTTTCATCATATTTTGTTTTATTTCATTAGCATTAACCAAACTTCACTTCTCGCGGGTCTCCCAGCTAATAGAACAGTACCCAGATAACCTTGGAGGGGGGGGGGTGTTTTACAAGTTTGCTTATGCTAATACAGTACCTTTTGACGGGTCTAGAAAACAAGAGCCATACCAAGGTTGTTTATAAATGACCTATTGTGAACCTTCAACATTGTTTACTCATATAAGATTGCATAATGCTTAAACTGGTTGATTTTGCAACTGCAAAATTTTATGATTAAAACGCGATTACACTAACATCTAAGTTGTAAAAGGGTTCAGGCAGGGTAACCAATGAGTTTTGGTAAAATGAATCCAATAAGACAATATTTTAAGAGGAGAGGAGGGGGGGGCACAACCCAGTCATTTGCTCCAGACATTCCCTCCAAAAGCCTCTTATTTTTGCCTATTAATCGAGTCATTATTTTCGGAAATTCATACTTTTAACATACAACTACTAGAAGCTTTATATGGTGCGCCTAGGGCATTTTGGCATGCAAAGTTAAGATGCAGTATCTGCATACAAAATATGTAGTTGATAGTGGGTTTGATTTTGTAAGGTCACTGTTGGCCTGTGAAACCAAAGGCCAAGGACAAGCTGAGATACCCTCAAGTTCTTGCTCAATTCTACAGCATCAGCTTTTTGGACGATCATAGTGACAGTGTTCGACAAGAATGTCAATGCAAAAACTACTATAGGAAACATTATCTCCTTAACTTTTAAAGGTGTACGCAAACAGGCAAGGAGCTTCACGCCTTTGCTTCCTCGAAATCTTGGCCTTGCATTCAAATTGCCTTCAAATTTTTCGACTAAAGCAATACGGGAAGGCGTCATAACATCCAACCGTGAGGACATCCAACGTCAGGACATCCACAAAATCCGTCAAAACGTCGACAAAAAATCCGTCAGAATCCCCAACATCACAACATCGACAGTCATAACATCGACACGTCAGGACGACAAAATCCGTCATAACCTCTAAAATTTTGAACTTTAGTTTTTTGGGGTTTAGGGGGGAAAGATACCTAGGTTAGGTTAGGTTACGTATTTAATATATCTATGCTTTACTCCCACCCCCCTGATGTGCAAATATATAGCCGAAATTCGTTTCGACCCATCCCTGAAAGTTTCATTTTCCTAACTCAACCCCTTTCTAAGACAGCCAAAAGTAACTAAAGTAGAATTTTACCTCTGTTTCTAAACTATTATATACTCATTACTATTATACAAACTTATAAATTTTTTTGCCGATGTCCTGATGGATTTTGTCGGTTTCCTGACGTGTCGATGTATGACTGTCGACGTTCTGACGGGTAGCGATTGTGACTGTCGATTCGATGTTATGACTGTCGATGTTGTGACGGTTGGTGGTTCTGACAGATTTTCCTTGTCGACGAAATTACGTTTGTTGCTTGTGACGGTTGTTCGAAATGGTAGCACCCCACGTAATACTGAGATAACTAAGAAATACACATATCATTGGAAAAAGAATTTCATTCTGATTCCAAATTTGACATTGATTTGGGTTGGAAATGAACTCCCCCTCCCCTACCGCTAGTGTTCAAATATATACCCTGAATTGTATATAGGCTATATAATGATTTTCTATTATTTTGATAAACCGTTAAATCCATTTGAAAAATGAGTGATCAATTTACTGCATATATACAATTCACTATATATATTTTCAGATGAAGGGGGGGGGGGGTTAAAGTTCATTTGTGATGCAAAGGAATGTTATAGTTGGATGAAACTCTGATTCTAAGAGTGTATCTGTTTCTTTGCTACCTTAGTATTACTTTAATCCGAAATTTACCAAGCAGTTATACTAAAAACAAAAAAAGGAAAACAAAATTACTTACAATTCCTCCTTCGTATGAGGAGAGTCATTTGGACTGACTCCTATGTGCCAGGTACACTTGCTCGGCAGACTTGGAGGCTTGTAATCCGGATCCAACAGAACGTCTTCTTTCTTTGAAGTCATTTTGACAAATAAATCCGTCCTCAGAGCTAACGACTTTCTTTATACACGAAGATTGTTTAGCCGTGACTTCCCGACACAATGATACCTGAATTATGTTTAAACACTATTTGCAAAATCCATATAAACAGCTGTAAGGGAATACCGTACCCTTTTGTCAATTTGGAAAGAGATAAGAGATAATTATGCTAATATTTGTCTGCGTCTGTAGTTGCTCCACTGAGCGAGCCAGCTGTTTGAAGCTTTCAAATGAGCACGAGGAAACATTTTTATATTTAATTTTTTTTTTAGTGTTTGGATTACAAACAAGGATTGTGTTCAGTACCAAGGCCGTCTCCAGGGGAAAGGGCTATCATTTTTGACCCCTCCCCCCGATTTTTTTTGTTCGACTCGTAAAAATGTAAAAAAAGCTTTAAAAAAATTTCATACATTTTTTTAATATCTGTAACGGTAGCAGGGTTGTGTTCTATCCCCCTTTATATGGATTACTTTGATGGACTTTGCATTATGGAGCACAGGAAAGGCAATTGGAGACCACGGAATCAAATGGGGAGGAAAAAGTGTCATGGACTTAGATTATGCTGATGATGTAAGCATCCTAGAGGAAAGCGTGAGCAAAATGAGTTACATTTTAGAGGTTTTGCGAGTTCAGGGTGCTAGAATAGGTTTGAAAATTTATGTTAAGAAGACTAAGTCACTAAAGATAGGAATAAGTGAAGATGAAAGGTGACGTTGGGTAAAGAAAAGATTGATCAGGTGGGCAGTTTCACTTACCTTGGTAGTATTATTAGTACAGATGGTGGGAGCGGCGAAGATGTTAAAAGTAGAATAGCCAAGGCTCAGGGTGTTTTTTCACAATTAAAAAAAGTTTGGAAGAATAGGAAGATAAGTCTGCAAACCAAGGTTATAATATTAGAAGCTACAGTGATGACATTAGTCAAATATGGCTCTGAAGCATGGGCGCTTCGAACAGCGGATGAAGATTTGCTAGAAGTTTTCCAGAGAAATTGCTTAAGGATTGTTCTGGGTACCCGGCTGACTGACCGTATTTCAAACATTAGGCTGACGAAAAATGTGGTTCAATACCACTCTCTAGGGCCATAATGAAAGAAAGGTTGAGATGGCTAGGGCACAATGTGCGGATGAAGGATGACAGATTGCCGAAGATTATCCTTTTTGGCCAACCGTCTAAGGCTAAACGGCTAAGTCGTCCTTGTCTGGGGTGGGAGGACGTCATAAAGAAAGATTTAAAAGAAATGGGAACTTCGTGGGAGAGTGTAAAAAGGGAGGCTTTGAATAGATTGGGATGAAGGAGGAGAATGCGTAGCTGTGTTGGCCTAATGCGGCTTGGTGCTGCGGTGAGTTGTTACTAGTAGTAGTAGTAGTAGTAGTAGTTTCATTCAGAAGAATGGTACTTCTGGACTGTTACCCTATATTCTATCACAAATCATGGCTCTATTTACATTTAACGCTTTAAATCATGTCCAAAAAAATGTTTATACGCTGCTTTTCGGTCATGCTTAGTCATGTGCAGTAACGTGCTTAGGGGACAGCAGTCCCTATTCTTCCTTGGGAATCTCAGTATTGTAATGATCTCTAATACACACGATGAGCCACCCTATCCAAATGGATGGCACTCTGATTTTGCAATCCTATGTCCTTCGAGATACGGGTTCAACTCCTGGTATCACCAAGACCCTAGTTCTGGCTTGGGGTCGTGGTTATTCGATAACGAACTTACACCTGCATTAGTGGTGTCTGATCAACCCTTGCCCTATGTAGTTACACCTTGGTTGGTTAACGTTTTACGAGATTAATTTAAAAAACTCTTTCCTCAAAATAAATTTTTCAAAGAAAAGTGAAGAACTCCATTAAACAAAAAATGAGCAAAAATAAAATCAAATAATCTACCAAGTGTGAAACTACCAGAAATCAGCATCGATAAATAAATGAAACCCAAAACGAACAGAAATTACAATAATTAACCGAGTCAAACTCAAAACGAGCAGAAATTAAACTAAGTTAGGCGCAAAACCCCTATGCCTTCCCAAAGCCAGAACAAAATTTGCCCTTTACTGAAAAAATATAAATGTTTTTACTTTTATAACTTTAATAAATCAAATAATATTAACATTTTGATTACTAAATATCAGTATATGTATATTAAACTGACAATGCACATTCATTTGTATTTTTTCAGTAAAGTGCAAACTTTATTGGTAGATTATTTGATTTTATTTTTGCTCATTTTTTGTTTAATGGAGTTCTTTACTTTTCTTTACAAAACTTATTTTGTGGAAAAAGTTTTTTAAATTTATTTCTGTTCGTTTTATATTGACATAGTCTTTTCAGGGAAAAAGAAAATAATACTTTAAATCTTTTCGTTTTTTAAGACTTTATAGTTTGGCCTGCTCTTATGCTGGAGAAAAATTTTCAGCAATTTTTAACAGCATACACCCTTTTAAAAATCTGGACAAAAATGGTGCATGTTTAATTTAGTTTCATACCTCCTCTAGTTGACCTGAAATGGTAAACTTGATCCCATTCGCAAAAAAATCTGTCTACTTTCTTTGATAGCTTGGATACACTTACACTTTTTTTGATTTGGTTATATTTTAAGAGCAGAAATGGGAGGGTGGGCGTGGGAGGCTGGGAGTGGAAGGGGGATTAGTTGCCCTCAAATCACTTTCGACTATTAAAAAGGGCATCAGCCCTTTCTATTTTCAATTGAATAAACCCCTTTCGAAGTTCCCACGACAACTCCTTCAATACGAAGTGCCCTAGTCTAAACAACAACAACAACAAAAAATAATACAATATACCCACTTCGATCTTTACCATGAAAATGTCAATCCTTCCATTCACTTTCGACTATTAAAAAGGGCACTAGGCCTTTCGATTTCCAATCTAATGAGCCCTTTTGGAAACGACAACGCTTTCTATAAACACTTATATGCCCCCAGGGTATAAATTACAGCCCTTACCCTAAGATCTTTTAGGGTGGTTGTCATCCTTTAAGACTGAATTTCCAGAACTTTCAACTACGTTAAACAACATGGCTATCTCAAAATTTTGATTGTATATGTTTTGGGAAATGGTGAGCGTGAGAGGGGTGTTAGTCGCCTTCCAATCACTTTCGACTATTAAAAAGGGCACAAGCCACTCCAATTTCCAATTTAATGAGCGCTTTTCGAAGTTTCTACAACAACTTCTTCGATACGAAGTGCCCTGCTCTAAAGGAAAAAATTAATAAATATTACATTGTGCCAACATCGTTCTTATGTGCCCCAAGGGCATAACTTAAAACCCTTGCTCAGAGGGTTGTGGGGGAGTTTCCTCCTTTTTACTTTGACCCCGTTTCTTGTCTCGTTCTCGAGTGTCCCCGTTTTTTACTTAGGCAGTGCCATCCTGCTGCCTATGATTTATACAACAACTTTCTATACAAACCTCATAAGTAGAAAGGTCCCTAGTACTCCTAGATACACTGCGTGCTGCCATCTACAATTTAGTCTAACGCTGACGGGACATAATTTATTCAAGGGTTATCGATCGAGTCTAATGGATGGTGTCAAGGTCAATTGATTTGTTGTTGTTCGTCCAGGTGTAATGACACTGGGGGTGATTTACATAATCGGTGGGGAATGTATTTATCTAGGACAAGAAGGGGGAAGTGAATTTCCGAAATCTTGACTTACATAATCGGTGGGGGAGAGATGTATTGATCCAGGACTCGACTAGGACAAGTGAATTTCCGAGAAATTGATTTACATAATCGCTGGGGAGAATGTATTGATCTGATAACGAGAAACAGGATCACGTGTCTCCTTCTAAGCCAATCAGGGAGTTGGTTACATCTCCTTCTAAGCCAATCAGAGAGTCGGTTACATATGGTTTCCCATTACATCACAATTCGCCCTTGAGATTTCGTATATAACGGACATGCGTTGTGATTAAACATTCAGAAATTTCCAAGACACAATGGATATAACAATGGAATATATTGATGATTTGGAAGCCTTGGCTACATCGATTTACAATGTGAGTTCTGTTTAGTAAATTTTCAAACTTTATTTTCAAATAAAATCATTTTACATAGTCCCCCTCCAGTAAATTCAAATTTAGGTAACCCCGCCCCCCCCCCCCCACACACACAATACAAACTCCACTTTATATTGTTTATACTCACTAGAAAGCTTAAAATATTTTCTTTTTTACCATGCAAACCTCGTCTCTCTCCCCCCTCCACACCCCTCTGTTTACGACTTCAATTCTTCCAATAGAAATAACTCTGTTTTTGATAAATTTATTCTTTCTGTAAGCCTATCTAAAAGTGAAAGTCAACTTCTGTCAACCCTTAGCTATTAATATACCGTTTCCATTTAAGCCGCCGCTAACTTGACTTAAGCATTTCCGGAGAGATTTAAATAGCTGATAATTAGCTGTCATCCTTTTAAAGTACATTCGGCCTCTCAATCCTTACGTTAGCGGCTTAACCAAAAGGTTTCACAGAGAAAAAAGGATACTTTTGATCAAATTAACATCATAGCTTCTTCATCGCAAATTTGACTTTTGCTTTACTGAAAAGGGAGAGGGGTTTTCTTCTGTAAAAAGAGGGGGTTTGGGATTGTTAAGAGGGGGATGGATGTCAGTTTCATGTAATATTCGTTTTCAATTTTGAGTACTCAGTTTTTATATGGGGGGGTATAGGGTTGCAATGCCTCGCTTCTAACACCTTCATTGTAAAGTGAAAACTTTACAATGAACGCGTTTTAAAAAAACGCGAAGTGTTTCTTCGCGTGAAAAGTAAGGGGCCGGGATTTTTAAGAAAAAGGTACATAGCTTTATTATGTGTAAATTGAATAGCATTTACGTCTAAGATCGTAAATTTTAAGCCTATAAGCTGGTGGGTTAACAATCTTTTTATCTATTTTAAAGCCTATAGACGGGAACATTTAAAAAATTTTCTAAATGGTAAAAATAGAAACATTGATTTCTATCCTAAGGCTACAAACTAGTGATTGTCAATTTTTATTTTTTTCACAAGTTGTGCAATAAAAACGTATGATTTCCATACATAGTATATTTCTCGTAAATTTTACTTTTTGCTTTGCTTTGGCTTAGGAGGAGGGAGCTTCTTTATGATAAATGCTTTCTAGACAAAATTATGGTTAGGGGGTTGGGGGGTACTAGTTTTTCTTCTGCGAAAAAGGGAAAAATTATTTCAATACTAAATTTTTTCTTCTTTTTAAGGACAATTATGAAGACTGTGCAATCCGTCCAAGAAAGAGGGCAAGCATTAATGATGCTACTCCTTTAAGACCATCAGTTATCAAATACAATGGCCCATCCAACCCCCATATTGGCTATTCAAGACTGATGCTGCCTACACAAGCCGAAGCCCAATCTGCGCAAGAACGTAACGCCGCCGGCCCGTCCTCCCTCCATCATGTGTTACCAGGGCCTTCAAGAGCTGCCCCAACTACGCAAGGTCAGGAGACTGCCCTCCATCATGCTATGCCAGGGCCTTCAGGCACTCAACTGCAGCCGGGATATAAAATGTGAGCATTTTTACCTGGTTATAGAAATATCTAAACAAACTCATTTTTCATCACTGTAAAAGTGTGTCAGAGATATTAAAAATGTTATTTTCTCTATAATCTCCCCACACCCCTTGTTTTAAATTTCTCTGCCCCCCTCCCTCAGAGATACCTAAATATAATTTTATTTTTTTTGCTTGTCAAAGAAACCACTTTTTTTCTATCACCTTATTTTCTCTGCCTACTGTAGACATCTTCGCTATCTTTTCAACCTCATAATAATATTTTTAGCTAATATCTAAGTAAAAGCGTGTCAGAGATATTAAAAGAAATTGTTCTCCCTTTTAAATCGGGTCAATTATTGTATACATTCAGTGTGCTGAATTCTCATAGTGATGCCGAAAAAGGCACTATATTCCGATCATATTTCCTCATAGCAAAATCTTTGCGTTATAAACTACCTTTATTTAAAAACCATTTTCTATCGGAAAGAGTTAGGCTATAAAGTAAGGACCTCGGTTATTTTTTTTCAAAGCAGATATAGAGTATTAATATGAATTATTTCTTGAGGAGTTGATTGAATCAAAACCTTCTATGTCATCTTTTAGATTGTATTAAGTCGGAACTTTCAGAATATATAGAGTAGGGAGCTAAATGCTATTAAGCGCGTTTTAAATAATAATCCAATTTTAAATATAGGGTGATTTAGACACATTGAAAATAAGCTATTTTCTTTTATAGGTTGTTCTGGTTCCATATTCACCATCTCCCCCCAGTTCGTCAGTTGGAGAAGAAGACGCGCCTGTGGAGCTCTGCAACAATTCACATATCAATGGTAATTCACTTGAAATACCGTTTAATACTAATGATTTTTTAACTTATTATTTTAATGTTGATAATAGTACAGATGAGCAGGGGGGCTTACCTTTGCTAAGTCCAAATACCTTAGAGCTTTTAGAGGATTTTACAACTGAATTAACAGAGAACCCTTCCCCCACTGATAACATACTTCCACTTCAAACAACTGAAGTGGCTTCCCATAGCCCTATTATTGAACAATGGGGGGGAGGGGTGGTGATAATCTACAAGAGGGGGAGGAGGAGGAGGGGGGTATTATCCAATTTACTTCATTCCCTGAGTTTCAACTCTCAAATACAATTTTAAATACAATAGTTGTCTGTACTGTAACTTTTGGAGACCCTTTAATTCGCTTTTGGGTGGTAATTTTGTGTTTGACCCTGTAGAAATTGTTCATGAATATGTAGATAGAAATCGTGCACTGCTAGAAAACGAAATTCAGTTGTGGGGAGGTGGTAGGGATTCAATTAAGGTTTCTATTGTTTTAAAGGTATTTTATTTAAATGAGGGAAAAAGTGAGGGTTATCATCATTATGTACATACCGAGATGCGAGTGGTCTATCCAAATTTAGAGAATTTTGAGGGTGTTTTTCCGAGTGGATAGGACATATTATTATGCATCTCGAGAATTATAACGAAAAAGGTAGTGGGTCTGTAGTTCTTTATGTTGAAAATTTAAACGTTAATATCTTTAAATTTAAAAAAGATTTTATTTTAAGAGGGGGGCATGGGGAGGGGGCAATAGTTTTAAGATATAATCCGGATCTAGAAGGATGTAAAGGTGTCCAGCGAATCTGTTTTGAAACAGCTCAAAAATGTTTCAAGTATGCTTTCCTCATATCAGCATTCGAGCCTCTATGAAATGAAGCTACAAAGACGAATTTAGACCACTGGGCTGTACATGGGAAGGAGGGGTCCGATTTTCCCATTGTAGATTTTTCTTGTTCAGAGGGAAAATACCCAGTAACGCTCAGGTCTATTGATATTTTTGAAAGGGCCAATGCCCATTTAAATATTGGTGTTACTGTGGTTCAGTATGAAACTGAATTTGAAGATGGGGTTCGTTCTAAAAAGAAGGGGGTGGTGTTCCCAGTAAGAGGCCCGTCGATTGAATTGGTGAAACACTGGGCATGGCGGTTGTACTCATCACCTAGTGACCCCAATTCCATTGGCCATTTCAACCCAACTACAGACATTAGTAGAGTTCTGGGGGAGGGTAAGAAAAGGAGGGTATGTTTCTACTGTCCGACATGCCTGTCTCGATTTTGGACAGAATTAAAGTTGAAAAATCATATGTAGCATTGTAGACGGCATGTCTACCAGTCAGTGGAAACAGTTTCAGGGGATAGGGCCATTTTATGTTTTAAAAATTTTCAAAACACCCTCCTAAAGAGCAATAAAATCTCGATGGATTGTGAAGCGAACCTAGTGGAAGTGAACGATCCTCGATTTCCAAACCGAATCAAAGAACACCAAGCTATTACAGTCTCCTATTCCCACGCGCAAAGAGACAGTTCTAACACTATTCAGTTGTTAGAAATAGTTGAAACATTGGATGAGGGAGAGTGTATGGTCAAGGCAATGACTAAATTAATTGGCACAGCTAATGGCACTATTTCTCGTTTGAGAAATAAGCATTACCCAATGGTGCTGTCTGCAGAGGATCGTCTCGTGATTAAAAATCAAAAAATATGTTGGGTTTGTAAGGGGGAGTTTGAAGAGGGGGATAAGGGGAAGGGGAAAGTCAGAGACCACAATCACTTGTGGCAGGAAATATCCTCTGGTGGTAGTGATTTTAGAGGGTAAGCGCATCAATCGTGTAACTTAAACGTTAGCCAGCAGTTTTCTATTCCAGTTTTTATTCATAATTCAAATTATGATTTAAAATTTATTTTACCGGCACTGGCACGTATGCAGAGGGAGGGAGGGAGCGTAGATAGTCCATGGGTAAATAATTCATTTACCTATAACATCATTCCCAAATCGGCCGAGAAGCTAGTGCTTCTCGAGCTGAAATGGCAGATAGTAAATAATGGGTATACGTGTTGGAATAAAATCAGGTTTTTAGATTCTTTTATTTTTTTTCCCAAGGCATTGAGTCAATTGATTCAAGTGTAGAAAAGCGAAAATTTTGATAGTTTTCCTTTGCTTAAACAGCACTTTCCTGACAGTGAAATGTATGACCTATTGACCTGTAAAGGTGTATATGCATACGACTATTACTGTTCTGGCACTCGCTTAAGCGAGGTGAAACTACCACCAATTGAAGCTTTCTATAATTCACTCACCAACAGTGAATGCACAGCAGAGGAATATGAATTTGCCAAGAAGGTGTGGTCTAAGGGGAATTGTAAAAATGGGTGGGATTATTGTAGACTGTACTTGGCCAGTGACGTTTTAACTCTGTTAGACATTGTCTGCAAGAACACAGACCAAATGCATTCAGAGTTTGGACTAGATATAGGGTATTATTTTTCCACACCACATTTGGTGATGGACTTGATTTTAAAAATTAGTAGGGAGGAAATAGGCTTAATAACTGATGTGGATCAACACTTTTTTGTAGAAAGATCAATGAGGGATGGGTATGTTTTTCATGGGGATCGCGTTTTGACAACCGATCCAAGCGGACAAAACAGCATCGGTGCAAAGTCAAATGCAGTGTTTTTGGACATGAACTCATTGTACTCCTCGGCAATATCTCACTACTTTTTGCCGTGTGGGAACTATAAATGGCTTGAGAATCCTTGTGAGTTCCCCGACATTAACACCGTCGAGGACAATGGGCCACAAGGATGGGTCTTTGAAATTGACGGGCAAATACCATTGGCGCTTCATAATTCAGTCAGAGATTTTTTTTTCCCTGTATCAATCGACCAGTGACCAGGGACTCACTGAGCCCCTACAATCGATCATTGGTTGAGGATATGGGGATGCACTGGACCCCCTCTAAGCAAAAACATATTGCAGATCTGGACCCTAAGGAGAATATCGTTGTTCATCTTGTGCTTTTGCACTAGTAGTAAGCATGTATGCAATATAAAAAGGATTCAATATATTGGAGACAATTGGACACCATCCAGAACACCACCACTGTATATTACGAACAATGCATATACTTACAGGTGAACAGGAGTCCTAATATGGTGGACTAAAAATAGCCTAAGACGATAAATTTGCTCATGTTACTAAGGAGACTTCAAATATGATGGACTAAAAATAACCAAGAGGCCCTAACAACTGCTCATAGCAACCAGAACTAATATAAGGACGAATTTTCAATGTTGTTCATATTAGTAAGAGAATAGAATTCAGTGAGAACAGTTTGATTATAATCGTTTATTTGACAAGATATATATTTGCAATATGTTTACACTATTAGAAGTTGATGGTTAAGTTGGTAGCAGAAGCAATGATACAATGACGAGAGTACCGAACGTAGCAGTAGACATTACAAAACGATTTCGACTAAGCCTTGAATGGGATGATGTGTATGCAAGATATGTGATATCTTAGAATAAATTTAAATTGGATGAACAATGATGCTTTGCAGCAAAAGTTGATATAGTACACATACATAGACTTCAAGCAGCTTTAAATGCAATACTGAAATATATTGAGGAGAATAAGTTGTATCAGTAATTGTGTGTGTGTAATATAATATTGTTGTAATTATATGCATAATAAAAATGTTTTGAAATCGAAAATATTCTTTGTTTTCTTCGTTAGATTTTTAGTAAGTTACCGAATATACTTAAAGTAGAAAGAACCCTGGTTAGTCTAAAGTCAGCTGTGAGAGTATTAGGATTAAAAAATGGATGAATTCGAGAAAGAGAAAGTTATGCTGAAAAACGGGATTATGGAAATATGTTTGATTCTAGATGATGATTTTCTAGAGTTATCTCTCCAAAATAAAAAATAATTTCTCAAAGAATACTTGACAATATAATGAGAAACAATTCTCCATCATTGGACTATTGTATGCAACTTTTACGACATGACTCAAATACATTCACTCAACTTATTGATATATTAATTGAAACAAAGCCAAATGATATTGTGGATTTACTTTTGAATACACTGGCTTAGAAATTTCAGATTCTATCTAAATATAACTATAAATTTAGAAGATCCTGTTCAAACAGGCTCTGTGATGTCACACAACCTACTCTCTCTCCTCTCTCTCTCGCTCACTCTCTCTCTCTCTCTCTCTCTCTCTCTCACTCTCTCTCTCTCTCTCACTCTCTCTCTCTCTCTCTTTCTCTCTTTTTCTCTCTTTCTCTCTCTCTCTCTCTCTCTCTCTCTCTCTCTCTCTCTCTCTCTCTCTCTCTCTCTCAATTTATCGATCGTAGATAAGTTTCATTTTAGCTGTGAGAAAGTTAACACTGGAAAAATTATCTATACATGCCCACTATGTAGGTATACACTTGGCAGCTGGTCATCGTGTGAGAATTGTACAAATATTGACGAGTATAAGGAAAAGCGTAGATTATGGAATCCATTTAAATTACATAGAGGATATGCAGTACAAATTAAAGACAGTAAATCTTGTACTGAAGAGATTTGTAACTCTCACCCTAGAGGACATTTAAGTTCTAATTGTCGCTATAATAAATGTGATTAGTGGAAGAATACCTATCCTGGTAAGATTTCAAAGAGCCCTAAACGAGATTATAGTTTATTTCTAAGATCTGATCTGGTCATGGTTTTAAATTATTTTCGGAGGAAGAATCAGGTCTACGATTCAACTATTGGAATAACAACACAATTTGGTTTCTACGTGATCGCTGTGAAGACAATGGCTATTTTGACTATAAACCTACTGATTTTTATTTATATGTTACAGAATGTGATTCACAATTTAAAAACACTCTATGTGATATTGCTTCAAACAGGCAAATTGAAACACGTGAATTTTACAATATGAATGAAAATAGTATCATTGACTATACAAAGAGATGCAATAAGCTTGAAGTCATATTGTACTGTAAAAAATGAATTCAAATGATCTACTATCATTAGTTGTTCTCGACACTTGCCTATACGCACTAGAAGAAGAAATCTAAAGAGGAGAAAAAAGTCATTGTTATATATATATATATACATTATTTTTATTAATAAACAAATTTACATACATTTTTAAAATATTTGTTTTGTAGGGCACTAAAATCAATATTATAAAGGTATGAAAGTATATTTTCACTATAAAGTCATTCAGGGGAGAATTGTCTGCGTAAATGTTGAAAAACTGGTTGTAAGTATAACCACGACATCTAAAAACGAAATATAGTAGTGCATGACAACCACAGCTTTTAGTCGTTAAATCCTGCGCTTTCTTCTGCTTTTGAATAATAGCTTTCCCACGTCTTTCAATAAAGTTGTTGATGTGCGGAGTGTAGAATGTATATGATAGGTCAAGAGGATCAAAAATTCTATATTCTTTTCTGTTTGAAAGATGCACAGCCAATGACCTGTCTTTACACTCGATGGGTTGCTATTAAAAATGATAATGGTATTGTTAACACTTTGAATTTTTTCATGAAAGTCCGATGGTATACAATAGGATTTGTATTTGAAGATGCAAGGATCCATATCAAATACGCCGAGTATTTTATTTGTGTTCATGGTGCGAGGTCTAGTAGAACACTGCCTTAAGGAATGATTTCCCAATAGTTTTCAAATTGACTTAATGAGGTTAAAGCAATACTCTTAGCTAATGGTTCGGCAAATGTGCATTCCAAAAGTACACTCCTCGTTCGTACAATATTCATATCTTGAGTGCCAGACAAGTCCAGTACGATGAAACCACGAGTTTTAGCAAACATTGTATCAGTTATATTATTTTCAAATAGTTGTGAATCTCGATGTAGGGACTGCATCGTCAACTGATAGAGTGTCCTATAGGATTTTAACAAAAAAGATAAATCGTAGAGTGGGATTCCATTTACTTTACACACAAGAGATGAAAGTCCAAACATTTCAAATTTACGTGGGCAACTTGTCCACCATCCTATTGCACTAGAACTTTTTACAAATGCCAATACCAATTTTGATGGAATTTCACCATTGATTAATTATGAATCGGTGAAGGGGCTTGAGGCCGTGGAAATATGAAGCTGATTGGTGATTGTATGAGGAAGAAATAGTTTACTATTATTACCACTAGCTCTCAGTTTTTCCACTGCCAAAGCAACAGAACTCATAACCTGTTGCTTTCATACGTGAAATGTTACCGAGGTGAGAGAGAGTGTTACATCAGGATTGGCAGGAAGTTTCTTTCGTGAAATGAAATTGGATGAAGCAAGCGTAAATTTTATATCTACTTTAATATTTGGTTTTAGCCATTGGGGTGTATTAAATATCTCATGATTTATTTTCCCAACTAGATGTAATTCACTAGTTATCGCATTTTAAGTGCATCTGTACTATCAGTATCTGTAATATATTTATATCCATTGGATGAATCCCTAAATTCCTTGAATTTACGTAGACACTGATTAGTCAAAATAAATAATGCAATATACAATTTTCATAGGATATTCCGTCGGCAAGAATTGGTATTGTATTGTCAAATTTCTTGACTACCACATGTAAATTTATAAATGTCAAAGACATATACATAAAGAAGTCTTCATTGGATAGAATTGTTCATAGTAACCATGTTTTACACTCAAATCAACATTTTCTACATTGAATAGATTGAAAGATGAAGTGATTGATGGATGGGAATCCTTGTGCGGTAGATATGCTATTATTCAGTCTAGGAAAAGGAATCCTGTAATCTTCCTTGGTTTCTTCTTCTTCTTTTTTTTTCTTTAACAAGATTGATGTCTTTCGTTTCTGACCGGAGTAGAGACTGATGAGTGATGCAGTGTTTCTTGACCTTTTTAGCCCTTTTCCATTTTTTCAAGATTTCAATTTCTCGCCAAGAGTTCATGCGCTGGGATTAAGGTTTACCGAAACACTTTCTTTAAAATCCTTGCCAGAGCCCCAATCGTGTAGTGTAGAGGATGCAAAGTCTGCCGCAGCCGCTACAGTTTTTGAGCCAAGGGTAGTGCAGAGCGGAATAACTTAGCACACTAACTGCCAAGACTATAGCCCGAAAATGATGAACGACCTTTGTAATAAACTATTCCATGACCCAATTGTCTTGGACCAAGAGTAGCAACATAGCAATCAATATCAGGACAAATGAATGTCATTTTTCTATTAAGTATCTAGTTATTGAACGACAACGGGTCGAAAATGACATGTAATCACGACTAAACCTCTTGGTATTGCTAAATGGTCATCTAATTCAGTCCTTAATGTTAACTGACAGAGTTACAAATAAGAAGTGTTTACATGGATATAATGAAGATGCTTTATATTTTAATGATGAATTTGATCTTGACTGGTTTTTGGTTCAAGAATTCGGAGGAGGGGAACATTGCTATTACCAACTCTGGATGTTTCAATGAATAAAGCGTAAAAATAATACAAGTGTTCGAGGAGAAGGCAGGCGGTTTTGTCAGCAAAAATGACACGATTCATGCCACTTGTGCTTCCAGTACTTATACCATTGATTATATTGCGTTTAAAACTAAAAATATCTCTTAGATTATCATTGAGAATAACATTTTCATTTGCAATGGGTGAACTAATTTAGATCTTGCCTTCTTCCTTTGAATAGTTGAACTGAAAGGCTCCTTTTTTACAAGCGATAATTCTTTTATTGATAGCACGACACAAATCATTCACGCTACCAAGTTCCTCGTATGGTAATATGACAAATGGATATTCAAATGAATTGATATATTCAATTATATGTTTATCGCTACCGATTGACCAATCATGGGGTCTAATTTTCATATAATACATGTGATCTTTTCTCAGGATATCATATGTATTTTTGAGAATACAATCGAAAAGAGCACCTTCATACTTGCCATCAAAATTGATGGTGGGAGATAGTATTGTGCAAATATAACATGTTTTATTCAAATCATTGTAGCGTGGATAAGATACATTGGACATGAATTTCACACAGAAATCAATGGGCATTTCTAATGTCTTCAACTGAAACCCAAGAATCAAAATTGGAGCTGTATCCTAGCCAACGACAAGAAACTGTCTCTTGTCCCTGCTAGTAAGACTATTTAGTATCTTTTCAATTTGATAGATTTCAAATTTAATTTCTAATTTCTTTTATTCATAATCACAAAAACCACCGAGAATTTCATAATCTTTGGATTCTCGTAGATGATATGTTATCGGTTTAGTGTCGAGGATTTTTTACACTTTAAAAATTTCAGTGGACCATAAGTAATTCCCCTTTTCAAAAATATTAGTTGTTCTATTAATTTGATCAGTATCACCAGCATTGAATTTTTTTCACAACGATTTTCACTGGAACTGGAATATTGATAAGAAAATTTTCAAATGTATTTTCACCATGATGAACTTCCTGAGGGCTAAAGCTGGAAAGAGATCGATGAGGTCGTTGATTATAAATTTGCTTGAATTTATAATTCAAGATTATAAATAAGATATAATAAATAATAAGCAGCAGTATTTTTCAATGTACAATATCTCGAAATTAAAAGTTGAATAGTTCTTACCCGTCGTTTGGCTAATGCAGCCTTTATTGGACTATGACTATGATAGAACATTGTATTATATTTCAATAATAGCTTTTCTACATTCGAATTAATTAATTCACTCCCACGATTACTTTAAATTTTTCTATAACTATATTGTTCAAGAAAACTTTCTAAAGCCTGGGCAATTTCAAAACCTCTCTTTGTCTGAAATAGAATGGCATGTGCAAAGCGACTAAATACACTGATTGCAAGTAGAATATATTTTTAGGGCGGATTTTGATGTCTTTGGATCACATCTAGAGTAAGGAGATCTGCTTGCGTTATATGCATTGGGAAAAAGGCTTTAGTTTCTTCATAATGATTACCACAAACTCTATGATTTCGATGTACAGTGTAACTTGGTTCATTTTGTACATAATCTTTTGTACTTTTGGTGCTGCTGGTGACGACTTTAGCAAGTGTCGTGGGTGAACTTAGACTCCCCACTTCACCAATATTTTCAAAAACATGTTTCAAAACTTCAACCATTTTGAACGCAAAAACGTAGTGTAATGTCCGCTACTTTTTTGCATACTAGAGGGTGGTGATGGTGGCGATAAGTTGATATCAATAAGCCTTCACTTTTGTCTAGCCACCTGTTTAATAAAATCAATGTTTCTACTGCTGCTGCTGTTAGGTGTGCTAGCATTACCCAAGTTTGATTTAATTCTTCTTCTTCTTCTTTTTAAATGATTGTGGAGGGGATGGACTGGTACTATGTTCCTTTAATTTTTTTAAAATTTGCTTATTGGTAATATGACTTTTCGGGAATTTTAGTATATTTAAAAAATTTTATAGATCATTGTCAGATAATGAAACTCCTTTACGATTTGAAACCATATGATCAATTAAATCAAATAGATTATAACTTTCCCATTAAATTATAATTCCTTTCCCAGTGTTAAAAAATTAAACAGCTTGATCATGACGAACATCACTTTCCAACATGAGATATTTCAAGATTCTTATACTAGGTTCACGATATGTGTATGACATTAGATTTCCAATTAGATTTCAGTAGCCATTCTGTTCTCAGTAGCCATTCTGTTCTCATTGAGTGAACATCGAAAATGGATTATAGCTATTTATGACAGAAACTAAGGATTAAAAGTTGACTTGATTTAAACTACATTTCAACGCTTGACTAATTGCGTCTGTGTTCCCTTTTTGTGGATATTTGCCAAGTAAAATACCAATTAAGGTAATCAGAGTACCATTTTTCATGGAATAAACTAAAGATTTCACTTCGCGGATTTTGTAGTATTTAAAGATGTCATACGTCAGTCAGTCATCATTCGACAAATTTGTTAATCTATTCGGAGATAAGCTGGAAAAGATAATTGCGTCTCAGGTGGAGTTTTTCAGCAAACTAGACTCAATTTCGGCGGAAGTTGCGTCGTTAAAAAGTGATGCAACAACCCGTAATTCACGAATAGTTGAACTAGAATCTACACTAGAGGAGCAGAAGCTTAAATCTGAAGCTCTAGAGAAACGATTGATTGCTTTTGAAGTAAAAGACCGAAAGTTTAACTTGTTGATTCACGGATTACCGGGAGAAAATTCTAATGAAACGCCTGAAGCTAATGTGAAAAACCTTTTTGTGAATAAGCTAGGAATTGATGAGCCAGTAATGATAACTCGGCAAATATTACTGACTCTCGCCAACGCAAAAGTAAGCAAAAGCAAGTCAAGCATTTTCTTGTATCGTTAGGGTCCGAAAATGAGATTCAAGCTATAATGTCAAACGTCGGTAAACTTAAAGCCAGTGGTATCGTTATTTGCACAGACTTGCTGCCTGAACTGAATATCCGAAGAAGTAAGATTTTTGCCAAGTCACATGAGATGAAAATTGGAGGCGGATGGAGTTCGTCCGGAATGAGGCAGACCATGTCTGCTGACCACGTGCCTCTGGATATGGGGTTTTCACTAACTAAACGCTCCATGTTAATGGGCAGCCTCAACCTTATGAGGTGGGTGGAGCCCACCCCAGGGACTTTCAGTATCTAGGCAAGTCCTAGCTCTAATTAGATCCCAGGCCTAGGGTCGGTTGGGCCTGCATCCCTCCACCCGAAAATTTTACCGCAAAGAAAAACGATGATACTGCCTCGGATGACCTACCCCCCTTTACCTTCCACGACCCCAGCATGTCCCTGGACCGATTTCAGACCATCGAATGAACGTTATTGACGAGGGTGTGAGTACCTGGAACGTACTCACACTCAACTTTCCTGGAGCTAAATCAATGCTTGCCTATGAGCTAAAACCCTTCAATATAGCTGTGGCTGGCCTAACGGAAACCCACCTTGTCGGAAGAGAGTCCGAGGATATTGGTGAAGGATATCACCTGATCTGGTCTGGTGACCCAAAAAGCAAGACAAATGGTGTAGGCCTCGCGCTGAACGCTAGAGCCAAGAGATGCCTTCTCTCCTATAAACAAATTTCAGATAGAATACTGATGGCTCAGCTCCAGCACAAGCATGGAAAGTGGACAATTATTGTATGATATGCTCCCACCAATCCTAGCCCTGCGGAAGTAAAGGATCAGTTCTATGCGGAGCTCTCAGCGACCCTGTCTAGAGTCCCACCCCACGACATCGTCACTCTTCTGGGAGACCTTAACGCGACGGTAAATGACAGGGAGGGCGTGTGGAGAAGTGTTCTCGGCCCTGTGACTCCAGATTCACTGAATGACAACGGACAAAGACTCCTCCAGCTCTGCAATATGCATAATCTGGTTATTTCAAACACGCTCTTTCTGAGACAAGATATACACAAATACACTTGGTATAGTAATGACGGCCAGACAAAGAAGATGATCGATTATGTTATGATCTCGGGTCGCTGGCGCTCGTCGATAACAAATTGCCGGACTTATAGGTCGGCCGAGCTTGGAAACACAGACCATAGGATGGTAGTCGCCACACTCAGGCTACTCCTGAGAGCACAAGGACAAGAAAGACGGCCTTCCAAGCTCGATCTGAGTAGTCTGGCTACATCTCAGATGCAACAGAAGTATGCTCTCGATATCTCTAACCGGTTTAGCTGCCTCCAAGTTCGGGACGACCCTGAAGTAGCCTGGAAGTCTTTCAAAGATAATATACTCGATTCTGCTGGCAGAACCATTGGCCGCAGCAGACACAAGAACAAACCCTGGATATCCCAGGAGACTCAGTCTGTAATCAAGCTGCGCCGGAAGGCCCGTTTAGCAAAGAATATGCCAGAGTACAGACGACTCAATGGCCTGTGCAATAGCCTACTGCACAGTGATAGGAAGACCTTTGTTGACAAGAAAGCCAGCGATCTTGAAGATGCCTCGAGAAAAGGAGACACCTGCTCCCTCTACAAACACCTCCGCGAGCTGACGGAAGGGAAGACTTCCACCGTGAGCCGTGTTTTTTCTGCTGACGGAAGCATGCCGGATGACGATGCAGGCCAACTCTCTGCCTGGAGCAGTCACTTCTCAACGCTTCTGAATGCTGAGGCAGTTGCTCATCCCGACCCTGATCTGATTGAAGCAGCAATGACCACACCCGAGGCTACTTCCTACCTCGTATCGCAACCGTTTACCACCTTTGAGATCCAAAATGCTGTAAAACGGTTAAATAATAATCAAGCCCCCGGCGTTTGTGGTATTTCTCACAGTAGACAGAATATAGCAGTATGATCATTCTCTATCTCTCCCATTATAAAAACCCGGACAGGGGTGCGAGTGGAAAGAAACAGGCTCAACAAGCTAAGGCAGAAAGAAGTGGGAGGAGCTTTTTGTTCACGATGACCAGATATGATCTGCGATAAGCTTACTGGTATATTCAGAAACAGGCTAAACAAGCTAAGGCAGAAAGAACTGGGAGGAGCTTTTTGTTCACGATGACCAGAAATGATCTGCGATAAGCTTACTGTCTATAAACTGTGGTATTTCTGCAGAACTCCTCAAGTACGGGGGTGCAACGATGATTCTGTGGCTCCAGATAATCTTCTCAGCTGTATGGACGACGGAAAGCATACCGAATGACTGGCGTGCTGGCATCAAATTGCCGCTCTGGAAACGTTAGGGCAGCCGTCAAATCTGCTTCAACTATCGTGGGATCACGCTTCTCTCCGTTCCTGGTAAACTCTTCGCCATGTCACTCCTGGACAGGTGTTCCACCTTTTTACGTAGAAAGAGAAGAGTCCAGCAAGCCGGATTCATGCCCGGCAGGTCGACGACGGAGCAAATGTTTACTATGCGCCAGTTGATCGAGAAGACGCAGGAGTTCCACCAAAAAGCGTACATCGCATTCGTGGACTTTAAGGCTGCCTTCGATTCTGTTGATCGCCGTTCACTTTGGCTGATACTAAGAACTACGGGTCTACCCAAGCAATATTGCTCACTCTTTGAAAAAAAGCTGTATGAGGATACGGAAAGCTGCGTGCAAGTCAATGGAAGACGCAGTCCCACATTCCCGGTGAAGACTGGCGTCCACCATGGTTGTGCCGCCGCTCCCGAGCTTTTCAACTGCGTCATAGACCATGTTACGGCCAGCACGATGAATCGCCTTCAATTCGGTCTTCAGTTCGGAGACCGGGTACTCTCTGATGCTGACTTCGCCGACGACATAGCGCTAGTTGCGAGCACCGTCGATAAGATGACCAAAGCTCTCCAGGTGCTCTCAGAAGAAGCCTCGAAAGTTGGACTGAAGATCAACTGGCAGAAAACCAAAGTTATGCTCCTTGAGCCCCCCACGTCCCGTTCTACTGTAAAGGAAGTCAACATCGGAAGCAACCGAGTAGATGTGGTTGAAGACTTCACTTACCTGGGATCTATTCTGTCGAATGATGGCTTGATCACAAAAGAGCTTACATCTCGAATTGCCAAGGCTTCAGCACTTGTTGGGAGGCTTAGCAGCATCTGGCGAAAGCCAAACATAAGCCGATTTACCAAAATGCGCATCTACAATGCGTCAGTCAGCACCGTCCTGCTGTATGGAGCGGAGACGTGGCCAGCTGCCAAATCTATCCTCAGCGCCGTCGATGTCGCTCAGACGAAACATCTCCAAAGAATCGAAAGACTTCACTGGACTGACCTCATTAGCAACCAGACTTTTCTATCACGTACGACTCAAACTCCTTTCTCAACGCAGCTTGCCCAGCGTACTGTTCGGTGGTACGACCACCTCCTTCGCATGCCACGCGACGCCCCAACACGGGTCGCATTTGACTTCGACCCCACCCTACACGGATGGAAACGACCCAGAGGACGCCCACACACTAGATGGAAAGACAAAGACGATGAATTCCTCACCCAAGCCCACATCCCGGTGGAAGAAGCTGCGATCCTGGCAAGCGATAGATCAACCAGGAGGCACCTAGTCTCATCGTTCTCTACGCTGATCCCTCGGCAGGAGCCTTAAGTCAAGTCAAGTAAGACATGAGATGAAAACAAAAGGTGAAGTAACGTCTTCTCGGGTTCGTCAAAAAGGCATAGACATATGGCTTGAAGTTAAAGGATCTGCCTCGTCTTCGAGGTCTAGCTTCCGGATTGGTTAATGGATTAGTTGTGACATCGATTTTGATATATTATTATATTCCGCGATTGAAAACAGAGATTGGAATTCATCTCGTCATGGTGTGTTTTTTGTGCCTTGTTATTATGTGTGATTATTTTCATGTTTTTCTTCTTTTCTGTCTAGCTCTAGTTGGGCAAAAAAAGTTCTCGTTCTGCTCGTTTTTTCTTTCCGCAGCAAACAAGCTTGTTGCGCTGTCGAGATTGGAGACCGAAATGTCTCTATTGCTACTGTTTCATTTGGATCTAGTTCGGCGATCTTCTCACTCCTCGCATGCTGGGAATTATCTGAGGTACCACCTTTTACTCATTAGCCTATCATTTCATATTGATTTTGGTAAGTTTTATGTATATGATATTATGATGATAATAATTGTTAAATAAGAAAACATCGGACCAGCTCCATGATTTTGAGAAAAAACAACTTGACCTAAATGAATTATTTAAATCGGTAGGATCAACTGGTGATGAATCTTCTGATCTTTTTATTCAAATATTTTCTGAGACCACACTGGCTAATAATGATAAAACGAAACAATAGTAAAAAAGAGAAAAACGAGGATTATACAAGCCAGTGAAAAACATGGACTAAAATGCAAATATTTTGGTCAAGACCTCCGCTTGACCATTCTCAGTGCAAAATAATAACATTAAAATTACTAATAAAAATCCATGGATACTATGAAAAAATTTCAAACCTTAAAACAAAGCACTACTAAAATTTGAAGGCTCTCTCCATGTAACGTTGAAAGGATAACTCACTTTTACATGGAGAAGGTCTTCAAATTTTAGTTGTGCTTTGTTTTAAGGTTTGAAATTTTTCGTAGTATCCTTGGATTTTTATTAGTAATTTTAATGTTATTATCTTGCACTGAAGACGGTCAAGCGGAGGTCTTGACCGAAATATTTGCATTTTAGTCCATATTCTTCACTGGCTTGTATAATCCTCGTTTTTCTCTTTTTTTTACTATTTTTTCGTTTTATCTTTATATCCAGTCTTTTTCTCGTAGTAAATATATAAATAATGACCAAATCCCTCCAATTGATCAGTTAGAATCCTCCCGAATCGTGTTTTGAAATTGTAGAGGAGTGCTTAGTAGCTTAGATTTTCTATCCACATTCCATTATAGTAATCGTATTGGTATTCTGAGACTGTATGAGACTTTTCTTAGTGATGGGAATAGTTCTTTGGTTGGTGTATCTGACTTCAGGATAGTTACTAGAAACAGGTGTACCCGTTCGAAAGATGGACTTGCCGTGTTTATTGACCATAATCTCCCTATCCGTAAAATTACGGATTTTAATGCTTTGTATCAAGAGATGGAGTTTGAATTTTTAATGGTTGAGATCAAGCCTGGTAAGGAGATGCTACTCCTATGCCTATTTTATCGACCGCCGGGATCAAGTGCGTCAAATTTTATTGGTAAGTTGAATGATCTAACACAACGGATGAATTTTAAGAACCATAAAGCGGTTTTTATGGGTGATTTTAATATAGATATGGGACTGGCGAGTTCGGAGTCCCAAGAATTAAGATCTCTACCTATAGATTTACTAACTACTTGCTTTTCTGCAGGATTGGTTCCAACAAAAAGAATACGAACACGTATTGGTGAACAGTCGGCATCAGTTATTGACAATATTTTTACGAATTTCAATCTACATACGAGTTATGTTGTATTAACTGATGAATCGGATCACTCTATGTTACTTGGTGAATTTTTGATAAATAGACTGAAATCTAACCCGAATATAAAACTAAGAAGGACTATTGATGATAAATTATTACAAAATTTGAGAGCTAAATTGGCTTTTAGCGACTGGACTTCAGTTTAAGAAGAAGCCAACCCAGATGCAATGGCTACCCTATTTATTGAGAAATTCTCTTCAGCCCCTGACTCTGCCTGCCCCTTTTTGAAAAAGCGCTTCAGATATGTGACCCCGAAAAAGCCTTGGATACCCTAAGGCTTACTAACCAGTATTGAACACAAAAATATGCTATTCAGGCAAAATATTGATAATCCGGATGTACTTGGTACGGAATTCAAGAATTATAAAAACACTCTGACAACCCTGCTCCAGAAAGCTAAATAGGCTTACTACCATAAGCAGTTTCAAGAATCAGAAGGATCGCCAAAGAAGACATGGACACTGATAAATGAATGCCTGAATAAACAGAAACTACTACGTTTCCTGATACCATAACCAAGCCTGATGGAACATCTACAACATCCCAACAAGAAGTAACCAACACGTTAAATGAATTTTTTGCATGCATTGGAGAAGCAACCGTAGAGGAAGCTTATGGCCTTTCAACTGTCGTCACTGACAATTACAAAAAAATACCTACCTTTGCCATATTGCTCCTCTATGTTTCTGTCGCCAGTCACTGAGGATGAACTTGAAGATTGTTCAAGCCATGAAAAACGGTAACTCCGAAGGTCCAGATGGGTCGTCAAATTACCTCATAAAGAAGACCATCGATTGCTATGTCGGCGTTACACATCGTCAATTCTTCAGTTAAAGATGGCATCTTTCCTACTGTCTTCAAGTCGGCGAAGGTTATACCCCTCCACAAAGGTAGCGACCCCAAGCTGTCTTCAAACTACTGCCCTATCTCTATTCTCTCTGCTTTTTCGAAAATTATGGAGTGTTGCATCTACAACAGACTGATGAATTATCTGAATAAGTCTAACTTCTTCAACAAGCATCAGTTTGGATTTAGGCCTGGGCACTCAACCGAACATTCGATATTGGTTTTGCTACAGTTTTTGAATGATTCAATGAACCGTGACGTGATACCAGCTACACTAGTTGTGGATGTAAAAAAAGGCTTTGACACGATTTGTCATCTGATTCTTCTGGATAAGCTTGATAACTGCGGTAAGAGGTTATGCTCTCTTACTCATCAGTCATACCTCAATGGTCGGAATCAATTCTTGAATGGAGGTGCAGTAAGATCGGTAAAAACGCCATGTTCTGAAAAGGAAGGAGTAACACAAGGTACAATTCTTGGACCACTAGCATTTTTAATATACGCAAATGACCTTCTGGACACTATCACCGATGATGGACTTGCTCTACTACTCACAGACGACACCGCTAATTCTGTCACAGGTACAGATGAATCATCCGTCAGAGAAAACCTCTGTTTTGGTCTAAAGAAGCTATTGCAGTGGTTTGCTGACAACTTCATGGTTTTAAACTCTTCGAAGACCCATTTTATCCTCTTCTCTCGAACTTCACATGCCGTACCGTCGATTTCTCAAATATGCGTCCGTTTTAACCGAGAACTAGTTACCATTGCCAGGAAGGAGTCTTGTAAGTATCTAGGGCTAACAATTGATAAAAATTTATCTTGGAAACTTCATCTTTATAGGCTAAGGCTACAGCTAGGAAGGAATGTGGGGTTACTGCGGTATCTAAAATTCCACCTCCCTTTCCCTGCTCTTAAGTCAGTTTATTATTCTCTAATCTAATTCTTATTTTAATTATTGTCCGATTGCTTATTTAAATAATTTCAAATTTCTAATTAAGCCCCTTCATCGTCTTTAAAATAATGCCCTTAGTACTTTAAAAGCACTCCTTCCTTCCCCATCTTCCCTCCCCGATAAAGCCCCTACTAAGATCCTTTATACATTTTTAAAAATATTGCCAGTTGATCTAGTCCTTCCTTTACATTGTGTCCTTTTCAGACTAAAACAAATAAAAGAATTATTACCATTGGCTTTAAATTCTAGTAACTTCTCTTTAGTTTCTTTTGTCCAGAATAATTATTGTTTAAGAAGAAGTTCAGCCAAATTACCTTGCCCTAGAATTCGAACTAAAATATCCAGATTTTCTCCTAAAAATTCAATTATAAAGTTCTGGAATATTTATGAAAGTAATATAAATTCGCGTTTTTCTGTTCCAGTTTCTAAAGCTAAATTCAAACTATATCTAAGAAGTAATTATAGATAATTATTTATTTATTTGAATACATGTAGGCCGGTGATATTGTTGATAAAATTTTAATTATGTGGTAATATATTGATTTGAGGTGTGGGCTGTGGGTTCAGTGTGGTGTCTCATTTTTCTTCCGAGTATATCTAATGTATTATTATTTCTTTTCATCATTTATTATTAGTATTGTTTTTTTAGGGTGCCTGTTTGTGAGCATAACTCACTGTGTAGCCACCCCCTGTAAATATTTTTTTTCATTGATTTATATTGTAGAAGTGTTATTTCGTCTTGTAGTGATTTAATGAGAAATTAAAGAACTTGAACTTGAACCTGAACAATATTTGACACTATTGAATTCAATTCCTCCTCCTCATTTGATTCTGTTGTTGTTGTTGTTCCAGCAGCAACAGAATCTTGAATAGAACTTTCCTTTTTGGGATCAATAACACTTGCATTGACTGGTCTCTCAGGATAGGGTTTGTGTTTGTCCACTCCTCGAAGTTTATCTTGAAGTAAAACTAGTTTTTTTTTTTTATTATCGGCAATATTCTCTTCATTAATGAATTCGCTTAGAGTGTCCTCAAAGTGTTCCGCTGGTGAAAGGACGAGATCTATTGGAGTCAATTTGAAGGGTTTAGCCATCTAGAGAGAACTGTATTCAAGTCCTGCAATTATTGGCAGTAAAAGTTTAAAAAAGCTACCACCCGCCTGGAGAAGCTGTTTTCTTTTAAAATATTTTCCTTTCGTTTTGCAAGTCAAGGCATGTACAATGGAACAATGTTGCTTTGTCTCTGGTCTAACACCTTCTGGCAATTGAACATTGCCCTCGGTTAAATTTAAACAAAGTTCAGATATTATATTAATAAATTCTTTGTTAATGCCATGCTTGATTATGGCTTTCCTAAGTGGTGGTTTTGAAGTGCTTAGACCGGAAAATAAATGTCTATTTTCATGTAGCTTCTTCAGTGTCTTGACAGCAACTAATAACATTCTTTAATGTTGAACGGAAGATATACTGTAATTTCATTTTGAAAAATATCTGTGACTTTCTACAAATCCTCGGGTGTAATCTGATTAAGATCCAACAGAATGTAACCATAGGGTTTATTTGTTGGCTGACTGTACGCTGTAAGTAGAAATTTTGGAGCAACGGGATATATTTGTTTATTGATAGTTATTAGAGAACTTGAATCACGAACAACTCTGTAAAGGATATAGTAGGTGCAGTTCAAAGCAAGTGTTCTCATACATTTGCTCTGATGAAAGAGACTGTGTAGAACTAGGGCTATGGAAATTTTTACATTATGTTAGCGAACAGTAAACAATTATAGCTCCAAACAATTGTAGTTCCTGAGAGCATTCTTCAATGGATTCAGCTAGATCATTACTAATCAACCAAGAGTTTGGTTCAATATTATTGAAAACATCAAGTCCCTATATGAATTGTACCTCCAGCAGCGCAGTAACGGATGCATCATTAGCCTTTATTTGGTCATTTGATTCTTGCAAAAAACTGTACCAAATAGTAGATTTTTTTGGCTTTTCCATAAACATACTATTAAGATTTTCAATTAATTTAGTTATAAGTAATATCTTGCCCGGTATTGATGGACGACAAAGAAACGATCTAAATGGTGTTTTAAATTGATATGTATTTGATGTTTGGCTTCAACAGCTGGACTACAACTAACTGTAAACTATACTTGTCTAATGAATAAAAAATTTCCCTACTCAGCAGTCCTATTGCAGTCCTAATAGGATGTTCAAAGAATAAACACAACCACAATAAAAATTTGGAATCATATTTTCTTTTATTTTTATAAAAAATAAATATTTTTCGAATTAAAATAAAAATAAACAATTAGCACTTTACAACAAGTATTTAATACAAATAAAGATAAAATCACATAATTAGATTAAAAATCAGCAATTTTCATTTTATTTGCAACAATAATAACAATATACATATACAAACCATTTTCAATTAAATCAACACACAAATCAACTTAAAAATAAGTTCCTCCAGGGGCGGCCACTGTGGGAGCCAAAGGCCAAACCGGAAAGAGCGGGGGGCTCACTGCAGCTGCCGAGGGCATGAGGGTGAAATAAAAAATACGTTGAAAATATAGTAATAATAATAATGATAATAATAACTCTTGCATACACATAAACTTTGCTGCTGCCGCTGTTAAATATTGATGAAATGTTTTAAGTAAAAAGAAATCTCCCCATTACCACCCATCTAGTAGTAGTAGCAGTAGTATTATTGTTGAATTTATATTAATGTATCCAGACCGAGTTGTTTTCTTTAGTCTTTATATTCAACTCGATCTAAAATACGGTAGTGTTCATTGGGAAGTACCTTCACACCACCTTCACGTACATAGACTTTGTCCGATATGGCGGTAATGGCGTTTTTCTCTATTCTAACTGTGTAGTTTTTAAATTGTAACGAGCGAATCGCTATGGCTTTCGCTCTTGGTACTAAACTACTTTCCATACGGTTTCTATAAACACTCATGTCGAAATTATTTTTTAAATAGTGTGTAGGCACCCCTTTGCACACTTGTTTGATAACCTTATTGTGTGTTTCCACAAAGTACACCTATGGACCTGGAAAAACACCATTGGATATTAAATCGGTCCCCGTCTCCGACTTTATCATTAAAAATTTATTTGGGGCCTGGCACTTCACTATCTCTGGATAAATAGACTCATTCCAATTGGTAAAATCCATTCGAAAACTAATTTGCTTATCATTTTCCAAATCATTCAGTAAATTTTCAGTTTTAACTTTTAACAGGAGTGATTCAGTGTCTCCGTAGTACACTTGAACTTCCCACTCCCTCGGCATTGCACCTTACACACATTGTAAATGGGATTTCTGAGTTTCTTGGAGATTTCTGTTATTGAACTGCCACCTGCAATATTTTTATTTAAAACAATATTTCTTTTTCTTTTATGTAGGAGGCCCATATTGGAGTCTATAATAGTGAATGATGTAAAGTTTGAGTCGGCAACAATTCGAGCACATTCTTTTGGATTTGTTGCAATGTCGCATTGACTCCTGTTTCTTACGCGTTCGCGCATTTTACCGAAGGCTGAATTTAAAATGAGCCTATAGAATTCTTTTCAACCTTCGTTTTTGCCTTTGAACTTTTACCGCCGAAAGTGTCAAAAAACATTTTCCAATAAGGATTTTGGTCAAATTGAACGGCCCTATGTATCTTTGTCAACTTGAAACCGCTGGCTACCTTCCATCGCAATAGATAATGATGTAAAGCTATATTCTGTTTCGGATCAAGATCATCAATTAGTTTTTGCTTTGAAGGCTACCAGTGCATACCCTTGTGCTATATCAAAGATAAATTGTACGGACTCAAGGATTCCTTTGTCACAGGTCTATTTATGCACGGTAAAACAAAATCTTTTACAGCGTCATGGACCTCTAAATGTATTTCAGCGTCAATTTAAAAAAACAATCCTTGTGGTCCATTTTTCCCAACAGTGTGAATTTCGGAAAAATTTGAAGCACAAGGCTTGCGAAGCCATTTGTAATTACCAAACAGCAAACAGTAGTGAGACATTGGCGACGGAAAAAGGGACTTCATATTTAAGAAAAACTGCATCGGACTTCACACTGTCGGCAGAGGTTTGTCCAGTTGGATCAGCTTTCATGATACGGTCCCCGTAAAAAACGTAATATCCTCCCGTTGATCTTTCTACAAATAAGTGCTGATCTATGTCGGTGACCAGACCTATTTCTTCTTTACTGATATTTAGAATTAAATCTATCGTCAGGTGAGGAGTTGAAAAATGATACCCTAAATCCAACCCAAATTCCAAATAGATTTTTATCCGTGTTCTTACAGAGAATGTCCAATAGTGTCAATACATCACTTAGCAAATACTTTTTGCAATAATCCCACCCATTTTACATCCTACCGTGGCTTAAACCCTCTTGGATAATTCATAATCGGCATTGTTGCACTGACTATCAGTAAGTGAATTATAAAATGCTTCAATGGGTGGCAGCTTCTCCTCACTTAGCCTCGAGGTGGAGTTGTAGTAATCATATGTATGCATGCCCTTAAACATTAATAAATCATACATTTTATCATCTAAAAAAGCGCTGTTTAAAATGGCGAAACTACCAAAATTGTCGGTTTCTGTACTTGAATCAATTGGCCTAGAGATTTGGGGAAAAACCAAAGGAGTCTAAAAAATGGATTTTATTCAAGCAAGTATGTCCAATATATGTTGTTATCCATTTGAATTCTAAGGGCAGCAAATTCTCAGATGATTTGGGTATGATATTATAGGAAAAAGATCCATCTGCTCATGCTCCATTTACAACTCCACCTTTCTGCATACGTGCCAATGCTTGTAAAATAAATTTCAAATAATAATTAGAATAGTGTATAAAAACAGGTATAAAATATTGTTGACTTACGTTTAAATTGCACGTTTGCCACGCCAAGAAAGTTACTCTCCTTCGATTAAATTTCTTGCCATAAATGATCGTGGTTGCATACTTTCCCTTTACCCACTTTCCCATCTTTACCCTCTTCAAATTTCCCCTCATACCCAACATATTTTCTTATCTTTAATGGATAAACTGTCCTCTGGTGATAGTTTCTGTGCATTATGTGTATGCTGCAACTGTGAGATTGCCTTATTTATTGTTACAATAAGTTAGTCAAGTTTGTGCGCATACAATCCTCCCCAACCAATTTCTCAACTACAGCTAACACTTGCATGGTATTATTAGAGTCTCTTTGAGTGTGGGTGTAAGAGACTGCTATGGTTTGATATTCTTTAGTATGATTGAAATTTGTTGGATCATTCACATCTGTGAGTTCAGCTTCGCAATCGAAAGGGGTCTTACCACTCTTCAAGCGTGAATTCTGAAAATTTCTAAATCGTAAAATCGCCTTATCACCGCTAACCATTTTCACAGACTAGTATCCATGACGTTTACAGGTTTCATGTGATTCTTTAGCTTTAAATCACTGCGAAATCTGCACAGATATGTTTGACGATAGTAACATACTCTGCTTAGGTTTTTACCTTCCCCTAGAACCCAACTAATATCTGTAATTGGATTAAAATGATCAATTGAATCAGGTTCTGTAGGAGGCGTGTAAAGAAGCGATACCCAGGGCTTCACAGATTCAGTCGACGGAGCTATAAATAAAAGTTCAAATAGGGATAAAATCCTTTTAATAGACAGTGATTGATAGAAATTCACAAAAATACTAGATATTTCGGTCACATATACAGTGAAAATTCTGAAAATTTCTAAATCGTAAAATCACTACAGTTTTACTACTAATGACGGTCACTGTATATGTGACCAAAATATCTAGTATTTTTGTGAATTTCTATCAATCACTGTCTATTAAAAGGATTTTATCCCTATTTGAACTTTTATTTATCGTCATGGAAAGGCAGTGTGGTCTCCGAAATTATCTACGTCGACGGAGCCCTGACTGGAAATATAACCCCTCTTTTTGTTACTGTGGTCATCCTCCTAAAATTCTGTTTCTAATTGTAACCTTGTAAAACCAATCTTTAAATTTTCGTTAGTCCATTCAAAAATATCTATTCCCTTTAGTGTTACTGGATATTGACCTTTTAAGCAACTGAAATTTTACTTTAGGGAACTCTGACCCTACCAGCCCCTATTAAATGACAAATCGTCCAACTTTGTATTAGTAGAATTATTTCACAGGGGTCAATATGCTGTAATAAGAAATGCGTACATGAAACACTGTTGGCCTGTTTCGAAACAGATTCGTTGTACACCCCGACATCCTTCCAAATCTGAATTATATTTTAAAACGACACCCTTCTCCCTATGCTCACCTCTTAAAATAAAATATTTTTAAAATTTAAATACATTTACATTTAAATTTTCAATAAATAAAACCACTGTCTCATTACCCTTCTCATTATAATTATCCAGTTTTGTAACAATACTATCTATCATTCCATATATATACCCTCAAAATTTTCCAAATAAGGATGAAAGACTAACATTTTAGTGTGCAGAAATGTGCATAAACTTCACTGGCATTTTCATTTAAATAAAAATTGTGAGTGCTATTGATGCTTTTATACTGTCCCAACCATCCCACGCCCGAATTTGTCGTTCAAGAAGTGCTCGAATTTTGCCCACATACGAATAGACAATATTTATAGGGTCTGTTATAATATCTCCCGCTATTAATGAATTAAAAGGGTCGCAAAATATAGCCGCATAAATATCTTTTGTGTGCAAGACAGAGTTTGTTAAATGAGGTTCAGGTATTGATGGAGAGACTTGCATATCCTCACTACCTCCACCTCCCCTCTGTTCCACCTAAACTAGACTGTTTTTGCATGGAGTAAAATCACCTAGTTCATACATTTTCCAGTGTGTCTGGGCTGAGTTATTCTGCCATAGCAAATATATTCTGTTCTTCAATTGTACTTGGAAAAATTGGAGGGGGGTCACACTTAACTCTTTGTAAAAACTATCTAAAATTTTAAAAGTGTTAGGACTCATCTGGTCTACCCGACCAAAATCGTCCTCTGACACACCTTGATCTTCAAATGCATCTGGTTTGGCAAAACTAATCTCCAAACCCTGTTCCAAGGCACTTGGGGGGATATTAACTGAACTAGTGGAAGAAGTAACATTACTATCATTAAAATATTTTTTTAAAAAGCTATCCGTCCACTCGGGGTCATCACAATCATCGTTAATGCTAGAGGACAAATCATTAAGATTTTCACTACCTTCAAAAAATTCCTTCAAAAATTTGCTGTACCACTCAAGGTCATTGTCAACAGATGGTGGGCCAATAAGCTGACTATCGCTAAAATCTGTCGGCTGCGCGATTAAGGATATATCCTCAACGAGGTCGCACAACCCTTGAGTTGGTAGTGGTAATGATGATAATGGTGTTGATATGTCCTCGATCAGGCTAAGATACCGTGTCGAAATAATGAACTGGCTGAAGCTCGAGAGCAATTGCTGTTCAGCATTTATAAGGCTTAAAAGGATAAAATGCCCCTTCCCTTACGACACGGGCTTCCGTCAGTCAACTTTCGATGTCGATGCCCTTTGTTAGTCATGACAGGCTTCCTCCCAGCTCCTTAGCTGCTCGATATCACTCCAATAGAGTCTTCTTCCAGATATTTTTCTACAGGGGAGTCATTTTCTGCGAGGGGGAAGGCAGGGGGGGGGCAATTTCCCCTCTCAGACCTCGGTTTGCCACCACAGACCCCAGTTTGCCCCCCCCCCAAATGAAATTTAGTTCCTTCAAAAATCTCTTCAAAACTAAGATAAGCCTGCATATTTTAAGTTTCCGCAGAAATGGGTCAATTTCATCTTAGTATATTTTTACCTTTACGGTAGTATAAGGCTCATTTGTCAGCTTTTACTGTCATTTTCACTTGATTTGAGAAAATTGGCTCCAAATTCTCCCCCCTCCCACCAGAACTTTGACGAAATAACGCCACTGGGTGAGTGAAATGCAAATTCATCCAGTCTTGATCCTTCCAATTGGGTTTGGCTCCTTCAAGATGGCGAACTCGTTCCAGTCGTGACAGATTTAAAACCCAGACAAGAGTGGTTGCTTAGTGCCATCACGTGCACATGCAAGTTGAGTTGACTCTTGTTGAGATGCTCTTGTTGAAGATTTGGGCTCTGATACCCTCCTTCTTTAACACAAAGTATACGTATTTAAAAAAATTACTTTTGGTCTTGTTATTCTGCTGTTTACTACTACTACTACTACTACTAACAACTCACCGCAGCACCAAGCCACCTGAGGCCAACACAGCTACGCACGCTTCTCCTCCATCCCAATATTTATGACGTCCTCCCACGCCAGACGAGGACGACCTGCTTCCCGTTTAGCCCTAGACGGTTGGCCGAAAAGAACAATCTTCGGCAATCTGTCATCCTTCATCCGCACAACGTGCCCTAGCCACCTCAACCTTTCTTTTATTATAGCCCTGGAGAGCGGTATTGAACCACATTTTTCGTGTAGCCTATTATTTCAAATACGGTCAGTCAGCCTGGTACCCAGAACAATCCTTAAGCAATTTCTCTGGAAAACATCTAGCAAATCTTCCTCCGCTTTTCTGATCGCCCATGCTTCAGAGCCATATTGGACCACCGTCATCAATGTAGCTTCTAATATTCTAATCTTGGTTTTCCGACTTATATTCCTATTCTTCCAAAGTTCTTTTAACTGTGAGAAAACACCCTGAGCCTTGGCTATTCTCCTTTTAACATCTTCACTGCTCCCACCATCTTTACTAATAATACTACCAAGGTAAGTGAAGCTGCCCACCTGATCAATCTTTTCATCATCCAACGTCACCTTTTCATTTTCACTTATTCCTAGCCTTAGTGACTTGTTCTTTTTAACATTAATTTTCAAACCTATTCTAGCACTCTGAACTCGCAAAACCTCTAAAACTTCATTCATTTTGCTCACGCTTTCATCTAGGATGCTTAAATCATGAGCATAATCTAAGTCCAGGAGAATTTTTCTTCTCCATTTGATTCCGTGGTCTCCCATTGCCTTTCCTGTGCTCCTTAAGACAAAGTCCATCAAAATAATCCATTTAAAGGGGGATAGAACACAACCCTGCTTAACTCCTGATTTAACACAAAACCAGCTGCTAACCTTATTTCCTACCTTAACCGCAGCAGTGTTATTCTCGTACATAGCACTAATCACTTTATTGTATTTGTCTGGTATACCATACAGGGATAAAATCTTTAGTGAAGCTCTTCTATCAACAGAATCGAACGCTTGCTCATAATTTATAAAACTGAGGACCAAAGGTGTTTGACAACTCAGGCACTTCTCAATTATTAGCCTAAGAGTGAAAATTTGGTCGACACATCCTCTATCTTTTCTAAAACCGCACTGTTCTTCTCTTAAAACCTTGTCTACGGCATCTCTCAGTCTAGAAAGTATCATATTACTAAGTAATTTACTACCAACAGATACCAGACTAATGCCTCGATAATTACCACACTCACTTTTCTCACCTTTCTTATAAAATGGCTTAATTAAGGTTTTCATAAAATCGTTAGGTACTTCCCCTTTTTCAAAAACCATATTCATAATCTTCAGTAACTTATTTCTAACCTCAGAGCCACCGTATTTAATAAACTCATTTACCACCCTATCAGCACGTGGAGCCTTATTTTTTTTTAATCCTTTTAGTACTGTCGCTACTTCTTCCTCACAAAACAAATCTTCCTTCACATCCAAGGTATCACAGACAATTTCATTTTCCTATACATCTTTTCCTGTAACTCTATCTCAGTTAAGCAAATTCTCAAAATGTTTGGCCCATCTCTCTTTAGTTCTTTCCTTATCGCTAATTGTGGCCCCATTCCTATCTTTAACTGGGCTAAGTCCGGATTGACTACTCCGTCTCAATTTATTAACATGCCAGTACAATATTTTACTATTATACCGTCTAGCTGAATCTTCCAGCTCCTCGGCAATTTTATCCATGGCCTCCACTTCACACCTCCTTAGTTCATATTTTAATGCTTTCTCCACTTTCTTTACATTCCTTTTGTTTTCATATGATCTATCACTCAGATAATTCTTGTACAAGTCCTTTCTCCTTTCTATTAAACATAAAGCTTTTTCACTGATATTCTTAGCTGGAGTTCTAGCTTTCTTCCCTAAGACACCTTCAGCAACTTCACAAATTATTTTTCTAAAATCATTCCAACCATCTTCCACATTATCAAATTTTAAACTCTGAAGCTTAGTATTCAACTGTTCCTGGAAAGTTTCCCTCAAATTCTCATCCTGGAGCTTAAGGTGGAAGAAATTGCAACATGAACGTTTTTCGTACTATTTCTGTTTAGAAAAATCTGGGAAATAGTAAACTAAAATTCCACAAAAATCCAAAACCGGTAAATGCCCCACAATCGCATTTAAAGGGCCAAATTGTAGCCCAAAAGTAAAAAACAAATGCCTTGGCTTTCAGTGGGATGTAAAGATTGTTTTCACTGTGTATTTGAACCTGCTGAGAAAGTATCATGTTTTAGGCTTTTGTTTTGCCAAAAAAACACATTAAGGCCAAATTAAACGGAAAATGCCTAAAAATTCACTTATTCATAAAAAAAATGCTTCAAATTTTTTTGGGATGTCATTTGATATTTTATCTTATTTATATTTTTATTTTTGTTGAAAGTACCGTTTTTGGTATGTTCACCGAAAAATGAAGAAAAAAAACAAAATTTGCCTCCCTAGCATATTTTTAAAAAGCATATTTTGCCCCCTCCCCCCAGCATTTTCAAAAGAACTTGTCAAGAACCAATCGAAGAAAGAAATTTCAAACAGTTTGTGGTAACGAACTGTAAGTAAGGAGCAATACGGCTCAATAGTAACCGAAACTGTAAGAAACAGAATCTTGATAGTATTAGATACATCAAAAGAAGCGGATTTTGATGCTTATTTAAAATATATAAAATTCATGAGGTTTAATGTTACCCATCAAAAGTTAGGAGCCTGAGAAAATTTGTCCAATTTTTGCAAAAGTGGGAAACACCCCTAAAAATTCGTGTGATCTTAATGAAAATCACACCATGAGATTCAGAATATCAGAGAATCCTACTGTAGAGGTGTCAAGCTCCTGTATTCAAAAATGTAGAATTTGTTATGTTTTGCCAGAAGCAAGATCACAGATGCGTGTTTATTTGTGTTTTTGTTATTTTTTTTTCAGGGGTAATCGTATCGAACCAGTGACCCTAGAAGTTCGGGAGAGGGCTCATTTGATCGGAAATCCAAAGTTTTAGTGGCTTTTCCAAGTGACAAGAACATTAGAGCAGCTAGCCCCCCTACTATTCCCTGTTTGACCCAAAATTGTCCGATAAAAAATTTGAGATAGCGATTCTCTTCAGCTTGGTCGAAAAATCTAATTTCTATATCTTTGAGGACGACTTGAGCCCCCGCAGACCCCAGGGGAAGGGCTGCGAGCTATGAACTTTGCCCATTGCTTACATATAGTATTGGCTATTAGGAAGTATAAGGATTTTTTTGGGGGGAGGGGATTTTCTGGTGGGGTTTCTTACGTGGGAGGATCTTTCCACGGAGGAGTTTTTGTAGGGGAAGGGAGTTTTCCATGGGAGCGGAGCTGGATTTTCCAGCATTAATTAAAATACTATCAGAAATTAAATTAAGAATGCTAGTTTTTCAACTGAAAGTAATGAGCAACATTGAAACTTAAAACGAACAGAAATTATTACGTATATGAGGGGGTTTCTCCTTCCTCAGTATTTCGCTCTTTACACTATTGTGTTTTAGAATTTATAAAAAGCTTATTATTCTAATTAAACGGTCCTTGTGTATAGGACGTCATTCTTAGATAATTGGAACTTATTAGCGTAAAGAGCGAGGTACTAAGAAGGGGGCAACCCCTCCTTAAGGAGGGGTTGTCCTTCGTTTTAATGTTGCTCCTTACTTTCAATTGAAAAAAACTTGTTTTTTTATCTAATTAATATTACAAATATTTTCTTTTCTATTTCTTACAGAATTGAAAATGAAAATAAAATTATAATGAAATAACTGATGGATCTCTCTGATGGATCTCTCAACAATTCATATCATTATTTATCAAATATCAAATTTGATTTTGTTTAAAATTTCCAAGACTTTTAAAGACACATATAGTTTTCAGTAAATCGCCAGCGACGCAGTTGGTTTTAAACTTTTACAGTGAGAGAAGGAGGTGATACCCAAACTCTTGTTTGTAGTGATTTTTGTTCGTTTCAAGCTTGATTTGCATATTCAATTTAAGTTTCATTCGATTTAAGATTTATTTATTCATTTACATTAATATCTATCATATGTTTGTTTGTATTGACTGTTCATTTAATTCCTGTTCGTCTTGAGTTTTATTTATACTTAAATAGCAAAATAATTTTTTTTTTCGTTTTAAGCTTCATTTGCATATTCAATTTAAGCATTATTCGCTTTAAGATCTATTCATTCATTTATATTATTACTTGTTGTTTTTTTTGGTACGATTGTTTATTTAATTTCTGTTTGTTTTGGGTTTCATTTCTGATCGTTTTGGGTTTGAACTTAACAGGTATTTGTATCTGCTGATCTTAAGTTTAAAATGGCCTTTACTTTTTTCTGAAAAACTTCTTTTTCAGAAAATTTCCTCTTAAATTAATTTTGTTCGTTTTTGGTTGCAAAAAGTTTAAAGTTTTTTTGTTTTTTTTAATCAAATGTTCATCAAAATCCCAAACTAGTATCAAAATAATAGAATCAAAATAAAAAAATGGGTTTGTGTTAACCTCGGAATTTTTATTGTCTAATGTTTGAACTATTTATAACAAAATGGCTCCAATCAAAATTTTTATTGGATGGGTTTGGGGGAAAATGGCGTGAGAGGGGGGGACTAGTTGCCATTTGATCTCTTTTGCCTCTTTAAAAGTGAACTAGAACTTTCCATTTTCAATCAAATGAGCCCTCTCTAAGGTTTATAGGAGCATCCCTTCTATAAGAACAATATATACCCCCAGGGCATATATTACAAAGCCTGTCCCTGGGCCCTAGGGGGTTGTGTCGACCCCGGAGTTTTAGTATCTGATTTTTCAAACCAAGTCACCTCAAAATCTTTATCAGATGGGTTTGGGGAAGAAAAAGGCGTGGAGGGGGGAGGGGCTAGTTGCCCTCCGATCTCTTTTGACTCTGAGAAAGTGAGCTTGAAATTTTAATTTCCAATCAAATGAGCCCTCTCTGAAGTTTATGCGAGCATCCCTTTCATAAGAACCATATACCGCCCAAGGACATAACTTACAATGCCTGCCCCCGGGACCCTGGGGGGTTGTGTTGAGACCGGAGTTTTCGTTATCTGACCTTTGAACTATTTTTAAAAAGTAGATATCTCAAAATTTTCATAAGATGGGTTTGGAAAAAACGACCCTCCAATCTCTTTTGACTTTTAAAAATCCAACTAGAACTTTCAATTTCCAAACAAATGAGCCCTCTATGAAGTTTATACGAGACTCCCTTTCATGAGAACCATGTATGCCCTCAGGGCATAACTTAGAACGCCTGCCCCCGGGCCTTGGGGGATTGTATAGACACCGAAGCTTCTCTTATCCGACCTTCGGACTATTTTTAACAAAATTACTATCTCAAAATTTTTATCGGATGGGTTTAAAAAAAAGGTGGGAGGGGGCGGGGCTAGTTGCTCTCGGATCTCTTTTGACTCTTAAAAGTGAGCTCGAATTTTCAATTCCCAGTCAAATGAGCCCTCTCTGACGTTTATACGAGCATTTCTTTCATAAGAACCATATATGCCCCCAGGGTATGACTTACAACGCCTGCCGCTGGTCTCTGGGGGGTTGTGTCAACCCCGAGTTTTCGTTATATGATCTTTGAACCATTTAAAAAAAAAATGTCTATCTCAAAGCTGTTATCGGATGGTTTTGAGGAAAAAAGGGCGTGGAGATGGGGGGCTAGTTCCCCTCCAACTTCTTTTCACTCTTAAAAAGTGAACGAGAACTTTCAATTTCCAGTCAAAATTTGTAGTCAAATTTTAGTATAAATCTCTTTGAGGTTTATACGAATATCAATTCCGTAAGAACCATATATGGCCCCGGGGCATAACTTACAACGCCTGCCCCAGGCCCGGGGGAGTTGTGTCGACACCGGAGTTTTTCTTATATGAATAAGAACAATTGAATATTTTTTAACAAAATGATATCTCAAAATTTTTATCAGATGCATTTGGAAAAAAAGGACGTTGGGGGGCTGGTTACCCTCCTATCATGGGCGCTGGCGGGGGGGGGGGAAGGCAGGGGGCCTTGCTCCCTTCTGGAAATTTGGGACTAAAAACTAATTATTAGGAAACCAAAGGAAAGAGAGCAGAATAGGGAAAAACCATCGACAAAATGTGTGTTGCCCCATTGTTGGCTGCCTGCCAATAGATTTTGACCCTTAATTAAATAAAAAAAACAAGTTTTTTAACTGAAAGTAAGGAGCGACATTAAAACTTAAAACGAACAGAAATTATTCCCTATATGAAAGGGACTGTGCCCTCCTCAACGCCTCGCTCTTTACGCTAAAGTTTTTTATTGTTTAAAAAAATAGAGTTGTGAGAAAGTCAAACTTTAGCATAAAGAGCAAGGCGTTGAGGAGGGGACAGCCCCTTTCATATACGGAATAATTTCTGTTCGTTTTAAGTTTTAATGTCGCTCCTTACTTTCAGTTAAAAAAACTTGTTTCTTTTATTTAATTTTTGAACGTTTTTGAATAAATGCAGGTTTTGATCTTGGCTCACAGTACATGAATAATTAAAACAAAATTTTCATATTAATTTACTTTTATCTGGTTAAATGGCTTTCTCGAAACTTGTTTCATTTTATTTACGAACGTTTTTATTAGTAATAAATATATGTAACTTACGAATTAACTTACGTAACGAACTTCTATATTCATATATTTTTAATACGTATATTAGGGGGTTCGCCCCGTAGTCAATACCTTGCTCTTTAAGCGAAAGTTCGAATTTTGTTCCAATTCTTTAAAAATGACCGCTTAATCACAAAGGCCGTTAATTAGAATAAATAGCTCTTATGAAAGTACTAAAAAATCTCTGGCTTAAAGAGTGAGGTATTGACTAGGGGGTGAACCCAATCATATATGTAATATTTTCTGTTCGTTAAAAGTTTTGATGTTGCTGCTGTTGCAGTTGAAAAACTTTTTTTTATATTTAATTTCTGATCTTTTTGTAAATAATGCTGGGAAGTCCGGCATCCCCTTCATAGCAATGTCCCTTCCCCCATGAAAACTTCCTTCATGGAAAGATCCTCCTACATAACCCCCGACCCCAGGAACGTACGCAGGAA
>JAQQPU010005401.1:0-23101 GCA_029168905.1 Artemia sp. Kazakhstan ARC1039
CTTCAGGTTGAGCTAGTGAAAATTGAGGCGTGGGCAGATGCATGGCTTGTAAGTTTTAACACATCGAAAACGAAAGAGCTCCTAATTTCTAAGGCGCGTAATATGAGGGCTCATCCTGATTTCGTCTTCAAAGGAGAGGTAATAAGGCGAGTTGATACACTGCGCCTACTTGGAGTTAATTTCTCTTCGGATCTCTCATGGACTGAACATCTCAGTAAAATTAGATCCTCTTGCAACAAGAAATTAGGAGTTATCCTAAGATGCAAAAGTCTCCTCCCTGATGATTCTAATCTGCCACTCTTCAATTCGTGCATCAGACCTGTCATGGAATATGCATGTCCTCTCTTTGCTGGTGCACCAAAAAGCCACATCGCTCCACTCCAACATATTCAAAATAGAGCAGTGCATGCAGCAACCTCTGTCATCACGAAAGCTAAAACCCCACAGCTGATCCAGGAGCGTTTCGATGTGGCGTCCATGTCGGTTTTCTATAAGTACTTGTATAACCATCAGAGGAGGAGAACCATCAGAGGAGCTTCGCCCGGCGATCGTGCCACATGGAATATTTTGCCGGCAGAGGTAATCCCAAAAAATCCTTCCCTTGACGCGTTCAAGAGAAGGTATAACAAGTACCTCAGTGTTAGAAAATGAGGTAACTACCAGGACTAGCGGAAAATCATCATTTGTGATGGAGCCGTGAAGCCTGTAATAAAAAAAAATTAAATACCTAACCTAATCAATGTACCTTTTCCCCCCTAAACCCCAAAAAACTAAAGTTTTAAAATTTTATATGTTATGACGGTTAGTGGTTTTGACGGATTTTTTTGTCGATGTTATGACGGATTTTGCCAATGTCCTGACGTTAGTGCTCCTGATGGTTAGATGTCATGACGCCTTCCCTTCCGCAACCCTTTATTTTCGGGATAAAAAAAAGAACTAAATTAAAAAGTTAACGAAAGCTAACAAATTACATAAAAAAAAAACACTATACAAAAAGCAACAAAAACATGTGTAATTAACAATTTTTTTTTTTACTCATACATCTTACGATGGCAGTAATCCTCTCTTCGGAATAAAAGAGACTGATACAATTTGTTTCCTTTTGTCGTTATTGATATAGCAATAAAAATCCTGCAGAATGTAGCCTAATCCAAAAATTCTTTTATGAGCTCAAGGGATATCGTCATTGTTGAGGAGAGACTAGCTTAGAGCCAATCAGGGATTATAAAGTGTATCGAAACGAACAATACTATGTCACTAGCTAATTTCCAGAATGGAGATCCCTCAACTTTTATTGTCGTCCATCAAACAGATCCTTCTACCTTAATTCTATAAGACTTACCTGCTAATTATCTGTTTCCTCAGTGTCTTCGCTTACTGAGATCGGTGGCCGGCGTTTGCCCTCCCCCCGAAAATACTCCCCCCCCGTGGAAAATAAGGCTTTCCAAATTGGAGAATTTTTTTTAATCTTTATTGCGAAGTAGATTAGTCTTGACACGGAACTATCAGAATTAAAAAAAAAAAAATTCTTCTTTTTTTATTGTCAGGACATTTCTTCTTTTATTAAGCTTCAGGGGTCTTAGAGCTACTTATGAAACAAAAGTTCTGCTCATGAATTTTTTGGCAAATTAGACGCTTCCGGGCTTTTACAGCTTTATTTTTCTTAAGGAAAGTATGCTACGCCCTTAATGGTAATGATTCTTCTAGCAAATACGACATAATTTACCTAGATTAAGAAAGCGGAAGTATTTTGAAAAACAACATATCTTCCTGCTGTTTAGTATGGCTTTACTGACAGTGCATAACTACTTTCAATGTTATACACCATCGAAATTTAAACTCCAAATATGATGAAGATGAAAATACTAAGATTAATTAAAGCTAATAAAGAGTGCAGTAAAATACAACTTTATATTTAATAAGACTTATAGTAGATACAAAAAAAACAAAAAGGAATAGAAAAAAAACAAGAAAAGTGGACGCAATATGAAAATGTAAGGGAATAAAGCAAAGATAGAAAAAATAATGACACTTTGAAGGGACCCAACGGTCCCACTCCCTCCCCTTCGAATTTTTCTTATAGGAAGTGCAATATTAAGAAGTTTATCTTGGGGCTTCCATGGGGAAATTCTAAGATTGCCGTGTTAATATAACTAAAACATGGGAAATTCGAGTAATTTTTTCTGTTTCAGCCTCAAACCACCTGCAGAAAAACTGGTCTTCTATTCAAAAGGTGTATGTTCTATTCTTTGTCTTACCCGAGTGGTTGACGCGCTGGACTTGGAATCCATTGCCCGAAGCGCGAGGGTTCGATTCCTGGCGTGGCCAGTTATTTGGTTTGGGACGGGGATCAATGGCGTGACTCTGTAAGCATCAATGGCGTGACTCTGTAAGCTCGGCCAGTTTCGACCCAGCTCTAAATGGGCACCTGGGGAAATATGGGAAAGGTAAGCAGGAAGGGTGTGCGAAAACACGGGATGCCTGGCCCCCAACCTCCCATTGCACTTCCTGGCAGAAGGGCCTTGAAACAGAAATCAGCACCACCCGTTTGGACTTGAAGGGTTTCGTGCCGTATCCTATACCTTTTTTTATTCTAAAGCCTTGAATTGTTGTGTACTAATGACGTGATTCGATCTCATATTTTGCTTTGATATATTGCTTGCGGCGTCGTTTCACGTCGAGATTCAACTTTCCTCCGTTTGCTTCTAACAAAATACAAGAAACATCTATATAATAAAGAATTTTTCATTTTCATTTTTGCAACTACGATTTTATTGATCAAACGAAAGATCATAATTATATCATCATTCAATAGCTGAGATTGGACTGTAACCATCTACTGAGTTATATTTTGGAATTTACTTTGTAATTAAGCATGGGCACTGTTTCTGTTCTGTTTTTAAAGTACCTGTTTCTGTTCTGTTCTTACAAAAAAACAGAAGCAGAACAGAAACAGATGACCTGTTTTTTATTCAGGTGATGCAGATTTCACGATTGCGACAGCCGCAGTGACAAGTTGTTCTGAGTTAGAAACCTGTCTTGTTGGCAATGACACAGACCTGCTCGTCTTGCTTCTTCACCATTGCCAGCCAGGAAGCTACCCACTTTTCTTTCGAGCGGAGACCAAGCCGGGAACATCCAAACTCTACAACATAAGAGAACTAAAAAGCAAGCTTGGGGAAGTCGCAGAGGTCATACTGGCCATCCATGCTTTCCTGGGATGCGATACGACCTCTCGGTTCTACGGCGTAGGAAAGCCAGTGTCACTTTTATTTGCTAAGATCAATGAAGAATTCCGAAAAAATGCGGCGGTTTTTTGCCGGAATAACTCAAAAAAGCATCAGATCATCTGTGCAGGCGAAAAGCTCACACTGCTTGTTTATCGGGCTAGACCTGATACCAACCTTCAGGATTTGCGTCACACCATGTTTGTCACAAAACTGGCTTCTTCGACCTCGTTCGTCCGCCCAGAAAGCTTGCCTCCGACATTGTCAGCTGCGAAGTTTCACTTCTTCAGAGTTTTCCTACAGGTCATGGAATGGATGGGTTGCTCAGCTGATCTGGACCCGTGTGACTGGGGTTGGCGGCTAGACAGAACCAAGTACGTACCTGTAACGATGGACTCGAAGCCAGCACCCGAAGCACTACTGAGAATGGTACGATGTGCTTGCAAGTCAGGTTGTGAAACAAAGCGTTGCAGTTGCAAAAGAAACAGACTTCACTGCACAAAAGCATGGTACCGACTGCCAAAATTCAGAAAGCATTGACCTTGATGATGATTTTAACAACTAAGTTCCTGTTTTAAGTTTTTTATTATTTGATTTGTTGTAAGTCTGTGATTTGCCGAAGTACAATCAATCTGTACCAATTTTATACACCGTGATGATTCTTAATATACTGTGATCGAATCCTTGTTGAAATGGGCTCCGCATTCAAAAAAAAAAGAAAGAGAATTCAATTTCCCTACTTTTCACCCTCTTCCAGTTTTTTCCGATGAGGGAAAACTAGTATTCTAAAGGAAGATTTGGATTCTGTGTCTCAAATAATATCAGAAATAGTCTTTACAGTGATGAAATCGAGCGAATCTGAGTCTTCCTCATTTTCCCCTGTTTTCCCCGCTAACCCTATCAGATACCCCGGTGGTGTGATATAATAATTCTGATGCAGAATTCGAGTTCTGCGACTTCAACTACGTAGGACTGGGTATTTACAGTGCTAAAATCAGAGGTCCTGGCATTTTTTCAGAATTTTCCCTCTTTCCCCTCTTTTTTCCCTGTCAAACTTTTTCCCATAGGTGGATTTTGGTGGGCTTTTAGTATGTTGTTCTCCTGGTTTTTCTGCATTTTTTGGTGCAAAAATCATTTTTGTTACAATTTGTTTGACCTCAAACGCTATTTTTACTGGACTAATAGTACTGATAATAAACCAAAACTTGTCATTTACAAATTTTTTCTTCCTTAAGCTTTAGGTGTTCGAAAACAGCTGTTTAAACAGCTGTTTTTTGAACGAAAACAGCTGTTTTCTGTTTTTATCAAAAAACAGAACAGAAACAGAAACAGGTCTTCTGTTTTTTTGTTGACCTGTTCTGTTTCTGTTCTGTTTCATTCAAGCCCTGTTTATTCATTTCCTGTTTCTTCAGAAAGACAGAACAGTGACCATGCTTATTTGTAATATGTTTAAAAGAGATGGGAAAACGGGAAAATAGAAATCGATAGGAATGAATTAAATGATACAGCTATTTTTTTTTGTAACGGTGCATATTACAACTGCAGACTTATCACAAAATCAATTTCTTCAGAGGGGAGACAGTTACTTCAATTAATGGAAATATATGAGGGGGATGTGTTTTTCGAAATATGAGGGTGGAGATTTTTGATGTTTTTTTCAGTTTTTTCAACAAAACCACAAAATAAAAACTTTTAATCAAAATACCAAAAAAAAGAGATTTTCAAAATCTCAAGGGGCGAGGGCAAAACATTTCTTGGAAGATGGCAAATACTACCCTGCCCTTTCTCTTCTCATTAACTTCACTGCTGGACGATGCCATTTCCAGGGGATTATAATGTTTGACCTCCCCCCCCTAAATGTGTGTCCCACTCGTAAAAAAGGAACGAAAGTGAATGTAAACAAATTATTATTGTTTTTTAAAGTTTTTTTGTGTACACCCCCCCGTAAAAATAGTCCCCTGGACAAAAGTTCTGGATACATTCTTGCTTGTGGAAGATGTTCCTTAATAGCATGACCTGACATTTTTCTTTTTCCTCCAAAAGGAGTGTGCGGATGGCTGAAAAGTGCACTATAAAAGCATAAATTCTGTTAAATTCGTCCGTCAAGGGCACAAAGAGGAATGACGGGAAATCGTAATTTGAAAAATTATTACCTAAAATCCACTTTTTTAAGCTTTCAAATCCCCTAGACATGTCCTAGGACCTCCCCAGACTTGAATAATGTTCAGTGCTACATCAATCATATCCAATTGTAAAAATAAAATAAAAAGGCAGCATTCTGAAATGTTATAGCTGAGATTTTGAATTCTTGCAAACGAACTGTGCTAGTCTGACAACTGCGTAATACATGTGTTTTAAACGCGGTATAAATTCTTAATAAAAGTGAAAGGAATTCTTTATAACAGTGAATTAGCCTCGAGTCTACTAATGAATTTTTTCCTGTCATCCTCTACTACCCTGCTCTAACTGCGAAAAAAAGCTTTATCACTGGCTATTTATACTTCTTACAGAAATAACAATAATTAATCACAATGCATAAAGGTTCAGAAATTATCAACCAGCTACCCAAGCTCCATTTTATCTGCATCTTCATAGAATTATTTTGAACAAAAAGTTTGTCACAACATGTCCCTTTCCCCATAAACATCGGGTCAGTCGAATCTCCACTTCTGTGATAAATAATTTTTAGTTCTTGTGCTCAAGATATTAATGCACGGTAGTGTTTATACCCTTTGTTAAGAACATTCTTGGCAAAATTCAAGAAAGAAGCACAAAACAAATGAGCACAAATCTTTTATCGGCTTATTGGCAGGAAGGATCGGATTCTAAGCATTTCGTTTTTCCCAAGCAAAATTCATTGGTATCGTAGAAAACGTAAAATACAGAAGGATAGTGAAATTTTTGCCATATCTTCCACGCATCGGAAACTTCTACTGATGGTTGGAAGAGAAAGCACAAGGAGCTTGCAAAATACATTTTCTCTGCAGTTTATTACGAGTTAAAACGTCTATGGCTATTCCAAATGACTAGTAACTTTTTTGAATAGTAACTTCATATTCTTCCACATTTTGATACTATTGATTTCCGTTTTTTTTTCCAGACCCAATCGAAAAAAATTCAAACACGCAAATGATTTTTTAATCTTCCTATGTTCCTTAAACATAATTTATCTGTATTTTCTTAATCCCTACTCCTTGATCACTACTTGTGAGAAAGCCGGAATCGATTACAAACCGCTAGATCGGCATTGTTTGTCATTAAATCTTAACATCAAAACACAAATTCTGAGAACTTGCAATGATATTACTCCATTGGCGAAATGGTAGTTTGCAGATAGAACTTCTTTTTTCATTATTTTTGTTCCTATCTGCTATTAAAATTATTTGTTAAAAAAATCTATTAAACCAGTCTGCTATTAAATTCTATATAATCCTCTCTCAACTATCTGCTGTTAAAATTTCATGGTAGTTTAAACCATTCAACCGTCAATACTTAAGTATAGTTATGCCTTCTTCTTTTTTGCTTAATATAGCCTTTCTTTTTATTACATAAACTTGGACCCAGTGTCCTGGCAAAGTAACACAATGCGTGACCGTTTAGTAAAAGTAGATTAAGTTAAATAGAACATGATTTATAATTTTCTGTCCCAATGAGAAAACCAATTCCTTGCATAAAACAGTATCAGTATCATTGCAACACAGCATCAAAAAGGGTAGTCTTGTTCAACCTATGCTGTGTACTGTCCAATTAATCCAAAGACAAACTACCCACTGATGCACCTGAGGTTTTATACAATGTATCTCGAGAGTCAACATTTTTGGATGACAGAGTGGGGGGGGGGGTGTTTGAGAATGAAAAAATAACTTTTTCTAGATTTCACTAAATGCTTCTGTTTCAACATTTTGTCTCTAAACTTTGTAACTTTTTTTTAATTAGGGAGATAGCTCTCCCCTTGTGCCTCCTAATTACACATTTAAAAATGCAGCAATTGTTTGTTTGCTTTTTTCACTAATATCCTCATTAGTAATTATTCGAATCCTCTAACATCTGTCGTAACTATTTACTGCTGGAATAAACACATAATAAATATTCCTTACTTTTCAAATTCCATATCCTACCATCATACCAGATTACAAAAATGAAATTGAATGAACACCTTTTTGTTACAAATTAGTACGATTTTATTCCTTCGGTACGTGCATTTGTGCGTCTTTTATTGTTTCACCCCCTCCTGATTTTAAAAAAAAAAAAAAAAAACTAGTAGAAAGTTGACGAATACCTTGCGGAAAAGATTAAACATAAAAATTTGTCTTGGTTGCCTGAACTATCAACTTTACATAGCCAGTGATATAGGATATAGACGGAGAATGAGTGTGTAGTGGTTTTAGCCTCGGTATGTTGCGTGTAATTAGAAAGTAATAGTAATATCAGAATCCACGATGATGGTGAGGAAAAGAGAAATTAACTAATCCCCATGGTGGTGGAGAACTGGAGTATTTCGATTCCACTGGAGTGCAAACGAACAAAATCATTGCTTCCCATTTATGCAAAATATATTTACAAAACTAGCATAAATGAACCTTAAACTGATTCACAACATTTTCCAATATTTGTGAAATTCTAAAATCTAGCACTTAACCGAAAAAACAAACCAAAATAAATAAGAATATATTCTCTTAGGATCAGAAAATTCATTGAGCAATGTGCAGAAAATAAAAGAATAATTTATAAATCTCCGAATAATATTTCACCGACCATGTTATCGATAAATTTTTGTAAATAATTATTCTAAAAAACTCAAAAAGGCTAAGTTTTTACAACAACGCTAGTTTTTAGAATTCTTCGGATATTGAAAAATATCACGAGTCAGGTCTTTTAAGTTAGTTTTGTATATATACCCTGCGCAATCTGTGAAACAATAATTTTTGTTTCTTTTAAGTTTCAACTTCACTCTTTACTTTCCGCAAGGAAAGGCTTTTTATCTTTTAAATTAATTTTTGCTCGTTTTTTTTAAACATACACAACATACCTTACAAAATAATCTGAGTTGAATTTAGACGATGAAAATAAAGAGTTTAATAAGTTTTTTTTTGTAAAATAAGACGATAAATATAGGTTTTACCTCGTACCTTCACTAAATTTTCCCGCAAAATGCAACTTGTCACATAACTAAAAGGTGTGACGAGTATGTTGTTACCGGTATCTTTGAGAATTGACTTATTAAAAAATCCAATGATTTTCATGATAGAAAAAATATATTATTCAAATTTAGTTTCATTAATCTTTTTTCAAAATGCGTTATTAGCTTTCGCTTCCTAAGGGGACTGGGAGGGGAGTGTACAAAAGGGGTACAAAACATTCAAAGGGGTACAAAGTGTACAAAAGAATCTAAACATTCGGGTAATGATTTTCGGTACAATCCCATTTTGCGGGCCCCTAAAGAAGTCAAACAAGTGTTGCTACAGTCAAACGGAAAGACGCGTTAAAAACCCCGTTTTTACAAGATGATCCAAGACAGTGCGGTAGAGAAATACATTGTATAGCATGGTTTTAAGATATTTAAAGTGTTGTTTTTTGGACTTTAGATGGGGAAAAAGGTACCTAGGTTAGGTTAGGTTACGTATTTAATATATGCAAAACTTTGCCTCCCACCCTCCCCCCCTAATGTACAAATATATGGCCCAAATTTGTTTCTAAACTATTATATAGTCATCCTATTTCATTTCATTAGCATCAACCAAACTTGACTTTTTAGAGAGGCCTGCAAAATGGGATAATACCTGATTTTCGACCATAAAGATCATAATGATGCTTTTATTATTTACCCTAGCCTTCCAATAACAGGAGTTGCCATATGACACTTTAAATGAGGTGGTTTTTAAATAAACCATTAAGCACCTCAGATGTCTAACGAATTATGAATAGGATCACGGAACTCATAGCAGCATTCACGTCATGATGGGAGCCTAAAATCCTTATGTATGGTGTTTTAGACCTTGACTAATCATTTTGTTCTATTAGAATTTGCATTCCTCGGTATTTTGACCCTCTTTTGTGCAACAATCTATGGTATATTTTATTATGATCAACCTAACTTCACTTCTTCAGTGTGTTCTGGATTGCACGGAAGTACCGTTTTTTAAACGCGTTTTGAACTTTCTATTACTATGGACTGCAGCTCCCTCCTTACTAGGTTGCATTTATCGCTGTAAGGGGAAAGGGGGTTTCGTTACTCAGAAAAATAGAAAGTGGAAAGCACAGGCTTTAGATCGGAAACCCAAAATCATTGCAATATCATTTTAGCTAATCGTTCATATAAATGAACATAATGGGTTGATGGCTTTTTGTCATCACCTTAGTCAACACTGTGCCCTGCATTAAAAAAAAACGTAGAAGAAAGGTATCGAATAACTTTCTCCAATAGAAATGCCATTGTTGATTTTTGTAGGATCAGCACTTTGGCACGCAACAGATGAAAAGAGCAAATTTCGTAACCAATATCATAGCCGGCTTTTCCATAACCCTCATGTTGGATACAACCTGGGGTTCAATTCAATCTCCTTTATACTAGGCTTCCGTCACGGAATCAATCAATCTCCGAGCGGTCAGGATCCAAATCTAATTTGACAGAAAGCGCACGTGCTCTCGTATTTGCAAGGGGGGATATTTGAAAAGCGTTCATCCCCTAGATCTTCGTTGAAAGGGTGTTCAAGAGCTTTCTTTGGCAAGAGAGACGAATTGTATTTTCAGAAGAGTGTATTAACACATTGCCAAGGGATAAAGCAGTCAACAAGTTGCTCAAAAAACTAAAATTGTGAAAAATTGTGAACAATGAATGCCTTCTTCCGCTAAAAAGCTAAATAAAAATATATTGACAATACATATACACAAAAGTTTTTCTAATCGAATCCTTTGCTATGGCTTAATCTTTGAACCTGGAGCATAGTTTTTCCAGTTTTCCCCCTCTTTAAGTGATATTGATAGGGTTGATGCAGTTTGTTATTGTACTAAGTAATAAAAGGATGCGGGGTGAAGATCCTTCAGAGCAATTGATGGCACAGAGGCATCCAATCGACGTTTCAGCTGGTGTGGCTTTTTATAGAGACAAATAGCAAGTTCACTCTCGCTACAGCAGACCCGGTTCTTATTATTGCCAAATAGAGCGTCAAGCCCCTGTGCAACCCCAGGAAAATTATACTAAATGAGTGGCTGAAAATGTGTGTGTGCGTCTTGCTTAGCGCCGACAATGTGCCGAATGTGAAAAAGTAGCTTTTAATTTCTTCAGTTAATCCTTGTCCTTGTTCGACACCAAGTGAATAGGACACTGATAAGGAAGAGAATTCTTAAATAAAGCTATAATTTTTATTTGGAATTTATTCTAGGATCATCTGAAAGCCGGCATATTCTTTTGTTTCAACATTTTTCTTTTGGTGTAAAATAGCTAAGGCTAGGTTAGTGTTTAAATCATAGGCTAATAAACAAAAACAAATATATGCAAATACACAGTTGGGCTCTTTGGGCACGAGTTATTATTTTATCTTTTGTCCAATATAAAACAAAAGTAAAGAGAAACTTAAAATGGTACTCCTTCGATATACCCACTCTTTTATATATCTCAAACTAAACAAGCGATGAAAAACCCGTTTTTACGGGATGATTCAACACACGGCTGTAGAGAAATACTATGTATGGCGTGGTTTCAATTGCTTAAACGATATTTAAAGTGTTGTTTTTTGTTTTGTTTTTTTTTTTGGGGGGGGGGGGGGGAATGGTACCTAGGTTAGGTTACATATTTAATATATGCTATGCTTCGCCCCCCCCCTCCCTAATGTGCATATATATAGCCCAAATTTGTACCTAAACTATTATATAGTCATCCTATTTTATTTCATTAGCATTAACCAAACTAGCAGTAAATAAAAGAGTGGGTATATCGAAGGAGTACCGTAAAAACTAATCTAAGGAGTATTTTTATTCACATTTTGAAGATTGACTCTATGATTTTGCTGCGCAACACTAGGTCGCATTTGCTGTTTAGTCTACTTCCCGGAGACAAACTTCTTCACGAATCATTCTCTAATGATGGAATTAATGAAAATGCTCACATTCAGCAACCCTGAACGTGAGCAACAACATATTACCAGACTACATTTAAGAAACGTTGTTACAAGACTTATGCTCACATTCAGCACGCCAGAATGTTAGCCAGCTCACGTTAATGATCCTACAGACTACATTTACAGACTACAGACTACATTATTACGAGCCTATTTTAAGAAACATGGTTAAAAAACATATGCTCACATTCAGCTCATAGACATGTTCACATTTATCAAGTCTGAATGTGAGCAACAATATATTACCAGACTACATTTAAGAAACGTGGTTAGAAAATATATATGAGCAGACACTAATCACTTTTAATTTTATGCCTGATTCTCACTGAAGCCAATATAATGGGAATTCATGCAATATTTTCGCTTCCGATTTTTGAATTCAGTCTGGCATACTTTTAAAAAGACAAGAATTTTTGCTTTTTGCATGGCATCTGGGGTTAAATTTGAACAAAGTTTACTTAAATCTCGCAAGAAAATTCGCAGTCAGAGCGCATGCAGTAAAATTTTGCGAACATGCAGGTATATTCTGCCATTTCAGATTATATTTAAGATTGCGAGGTCTTTGGTCTGTATTATGTATTTTAGGTTAACCAAATAAGCGTGCAAGGTGTGTAATATAAAAAGGGCTGCTCTGGGAGTTTTTCTAAGGAGTTATCAGTAGGTGGGAAATCTATAGGTTGTAATAGCTATCTCCAAGTCCATGGCATTCTTAAAAACAAATGCGGAGTAGTCAATTGAACGTAGGAAAACCTGATCGAGATTGATCAAAACACATATTTGTTTAAAAGAAATCCAAAATAAAACATTATGAAAAACTGGTGGCAGGGGCGGATCTAGAGCAAAATCTTGGGGCAGGAGGCTATTTGACAAGGGTGCCAATAAGCAAGATCTGGGGGTGAGGGGCAATGTGACAAGGGTGCCAATAATTGACCAAATAGATAAATTTATTTTACAAAAGAGCGAAAAACTCAGAAATGAGGGTGCCAGAAAAATCTCGGGGGCCAGGGTCACCCCATTTACTCCTCCCCTGGATCCACCATTGATTGGTGGAGGCGAAAATCCCTCAGGCGACTGCCACTGGATAAACAGGCCTTTTCTACAAATTCTCGATAGTTTTGACCATTTACATTAATCTGAAATTGGAAGAATCATTTACTGTGCTCTAAACTTGGAAAATAATGGTGGCCGGCGTTTACCCCCACCCCACCCCCGGCGATTACCCCACGTAAAACACCCCCCCCCGGAAAATAGCCCCTGGAAAATACCACCCCGAGGAAAATACCCCACCCCGAAAAATAACCCCCACGGAAAATAACCCCCCCCCTGCGGACAATACCCCCCGCAGAAAATTCCCCTCCCTCTGTAAATACTCCCCCGGAAAATATTCCCCCTCCGTGGAAAATAAGGCTTTCCAAATTTGAGAATTTTATTTGAGTTTTTCTTTTTTTTTTATTTCCGTAGAGGGAAGGAATTTTTGTACTTGTGTATTATGCGCCACTCACTTAATTTTACGCTGTGTAAAATTCGAGGACACACCAGTTTTTTCGTTAGTTTCTTCGTTACTTTAGAAATAAATTTGGGCTATAGATTTCCATATTAGGGAGGGGGGGGGGTAAAGTATAGCGGGTCTGCATGCAAAATATATTTGGTATAAGTATTCCGCATTTTAGATAGATAGAAAGAGAAGTGTGTTTTAAAGCCAAATATACGGCCATGAACATAGTAAAATAACATAAATGACAGCACAAATAACATAAACTTTGATCAGCGATCATCATAAAACACTTAAATGAAATACTACATTAACCTAATAACAGTATTTAATACTTGGAAAAACGGTCATTGAAAAAAAAACACTTAAAACTTTGAAAAAAACACTTAAATGAAACATTACATTTACTTTATACTGGGATTTTTTTTTTATTTTATTTATTTTTTTTTTTGTTAACAAAATTTCCATATACCTCGCTATTCTTCTGTAATTTTTTAGTGGCTATATACCTCGAAAGAATTATTTTCTTACTTCAAACTGTCCAAATACTTTACACCCCCGGTAAATACCCCCCCCCCGTGGAAAAGAAGGCTTTCCAAATTTGAGAATTTTATTTGAGTTTTATTTTTTTAATTTCCGTAGGGAAAAGGAGTTTTGGTACTTGTGTATTATGGGAAACTCACTCAAGTTTACGCTGTGTAAAACTCGAGAACAAACCGGTTTCTTCGTTACCTTTTTTCAGCTTAGCGCGAGACAAGACAAAGATAAGTGACATAATATATGGGAAATATATAATTTGGGCTATATATTTGCACATAAGGGGGGGGGGGGATAAAGTATTTGAACAGTTTGAAGTCAGAAAACAATTCTTTCTAGGTATGGCCACTAAAAAATTACAGAAGAATATCAAGGTATCTGGAAATTTTGTTAAAAAATAGAAAAAAAAGTATAAAGTAAGTGTAATGTTTCATTTAAATGTTTTTTTCCAAGTGTTAAATGTTTTTTTTTTTCAATGACCGTTTTTCCAAGTATTAAATACTATTATTAGGTTAATGTAGTATTTCATTTAAGTGTTTTATGATGATCACTGATCAAATTTTGTGTTATTTGTGCCTTTCATTTATGTTATTTTACTATGTTATCTTAGTTTATCTATCTAATATGCAGAACAATTGTACCAAACACATTTTGCATGCAGACCCGCTATACTTTACCCCTCCCCCCCTAATATGCCAATATATAGCCCAAATTTATCTCTAAAGTAACGAAGAAAGAAACGAAAAAAATGGTGGGTTATCCAATTTTACACAGCGTAAACTTGAGTAAGTGGCACATAATACAGAAGTACCAAGATTCCTTCCCCCTCCAAAAATAAAAAAAAACTCAAATAAAATTCTCAAATTTAGAAAGCCTTATTTTCCAGGGGGGGATTTTACGGGGTGTATTTTCCACGGGGGGGGGGTGGTATTTTCCGGGCGGCTCAATCGCGGGGGGGGGGGTAAACACTAGAACCGAAAATAGTATTAGGTCATGTGTAATTGAGTAATGCGATTGCTATTCTCTATTCTTCAAAAGACACCTCAATTTCATTCAGTAACATGTAATTTAATGAAAATTCAACATCCATTTTTACTTCCTAGCTTAATTTCATGATGATTTATGCTTCTTCTTGAAAGCAACAGTTAAATCGAGAAGTTGAGGAAAGATCCACTGTGGAAAGCTTTTGGATGTTTGAATTTTCATTCCATTTTTTTGCATTCGAGCAAGAAATTTTCCAAATTCTGAGTTAAGAAGCACTTTCTTTTGCCAATTATAGGAATGCAAAATTCCTATTTGAAATCGTGAAAATTAAGAAAAAAAATGGAGCATAAAACAAAAATATCTTATTAGACACACAAATATGCTGATAATGTACAGACTGTAAAATGTAGCAAGTTAGGCGAATTTAGAAATTTAGCGTGGATGCGCCGACAAGGTAAAAATGTCTCAGCAATATCACCTTTGGGCAACTAATTATAGCCCATTTGTGTAAAATTATTTGGAAACTCGCTAGGGCCAAGCATGTTTTTAAAATATAACGCAACCCATGTAAATTCGTGACAATGTAAGTATTTAAAGACAGGAATACCTTATTTGTTCTATCGAGATATATTTGCCACTTTTTCTCTAGTGGTAGACTTAGCATGGCTGCTTTCTTTGGTCCAGCAAGATCAAGTTCGTCCTATAAAAAAGAAATAAATTGAATAAACAACACACTATAATTACCAAGTTCAACCTATCCATGCTAACATCAAGGTGCAGAAGCTTTAACAGCTATTTGGATTTCCAGATACTATAGCATTATACTTGATGCAGTGGCGCACCCAGAAGGCGGCCTCAGGGCCGAAGCTCCCTACCCAAAATCCCAAATTTACCACAATTTTTGGGTATTTTTTCCCAAATTAAAAAAAGATTTTTAGTTGTTACCCCCCCCCCCTCCGAACAATTTCCTGCATCATGAACCTACTCTCATAAGCCCTTATTGATAACATACACCCTCATTTGTTTAAATTTATGTTTAATATTCTTTTTACACTTTACTAATATTTTATTAAGCGGCATACTATTTTATATTGGGTTTTATGTTATAATCCATTGTTTAAAATACAGATTTGTTGAAATACGAACGCAACTGTCATCGGATATTCTATGGACACTGGCCGTTTTCTATTGTGCCAGATGATCATGTGCCGGGCCATTCTTAGTGGTTTTCTTTTATTAATTTCTATTAGGTTTTTACCCGCTGACTGGCGATAACGGTGCCTCCATAATGATGTCTCCAGTACGGCAGACGAAAAATTTTCCACTGATGATCCGAAGAACGTAGCATCCTGCATCCATCTGCTGACATGAGCCTAGCGCTGCTTTTTGTCGCCCGCACCTTCTGATATCCAGCACTGCACATCATGAGGAAGTCGACCTTTGCCCACGCTCATCAAGTAACCTCAGTAGAACCAGAGAAATTAAAGAGGGTCCTTGTGATGGGTAATCATGTGCCAGATAAAGATGCAGGCACTTACTGAAGTACGTGCTTGTACGAGTAAGATCGATTAAGGAAGTACTTCTTTCACTTTTTCTGATTCTTCGTTTTCTATTAAAACTGTATTACTCTATCTCATGCTCCATTTTTATATCCGGTTATATACCACCCGTTACATTACAGTACAATATGGCTGCAAACAAATTCGTAAAAAAAAGAAATTAGTTATGGAAGTGTTACAGAGTTCTAGACTATGATCCATTAATTAGCGAAATGATAAGCCGTACCTCCCTTTGATATTGAAGTGTATTCAAGCAATTATTAATTTAATTAAGTAAGATTTACTGCGAAACCATCGAAGTTGAAGTTTTTTGGCGACACAGCGGCATTAGTAGTCTAAAAGGTACTGCTGCAATTTGATATAAATCTGGTCATAAAACTAGAGTTTAGAGTAGGTCTGCACAGCCAACAATCCATGGGCGGCAAGTAGGCTAGCGGCACTTATACTCCGGCCTTTTATGCCGTTTGACGAAAGGGGTGCTACCATTTTGAACAACCGTCACAAGCACTAAACGTCATTTCGTCGACAAGCAAAATCCGTCAGAACCACTAACTGTCAGAACGTCGACAGTCATAACATCGATACATCAGTTCATCGACAGTCACAATCACTACCCGTCAGAACGTCGACAGTCATAACATCGACACGCCATAACATGTAAAAAAAATTGAGATGTTATGACGTAACGATGTTATGACTGTCGACGTTCTGACGGTTAGTGGTTCTGACGGATTTTCGTTATGTCGATGTTCTGACAGATTTTTTGTCGATGTCCTGACGGTAGTGGTCCTGACGTGTTGATGTCCTGACGCCCTCCCTTTTCGTTATGAAAAAAATGTTAGATGCTATGACGTGTCGATGTTATGACTTTCGACGTTCTGACGATGGTTCTGACGGATTTTCGTTATGTAAAAAAATTTATAAGTTTACATAATAGTAATAAGTATATAATAGTTTAGAAACAAGTTTCGGCTATATATTTGCACATCAGGGGGATGGGGGTAAAGCATAGCATATATTAAAAACGTAACCTAACCTAGGTACCTTTCCCCCCTAAACCCCAAAAAATCGAAGTTTTAAAATTTTAGATGTTATGAAGTTTTTTTTAGATGTTATGACGGGTCGATGTTATGACTGTCGACGTTCTGACGGGTAGCGATTGTTACTGTCGATGAACTGACGTGTCGATGTTGTGATGGTTAGTGGTTCTGACGGATTTTTTGTCGATGTTATGACGGATTTTGTCGATGTCCTGACGTTAGTGCTCCTGACGGTGAGATGTTATGACACCTTCCCTGGCGAAAGATATCCATATTAATGGGAATATTCATACACTGAATGTTGAGAGGAGAGTGACCCATGGTTTTACTATAGACATTCGCTTTTGGCTTATGTTGTAACATCAGTGCTAGAAGTTTATTTATAATGTGAGTTGTTCCTATTTGTTAATTTTTTTTCTTATTCGTTTGTTTTGTCATGTTTATTTTTGTTTTCTGTGTGTTATTGTTTAAACATTTTTTTCGTTATTTTCATTTTTTCTCCGTTCAGAAAAGCTCCCGGACGTGGGGCTGAAATATTCAGAATATTTTTTTTGATTAAAGTGTTGTTTTGTTTTTATTTTTTGTTCACTACTTTGTTGAAATTAAAACCTGTTTTTTTTTCTTGCTTAATTTTTCGTAAATGGAAAAGTAGTGTGGTCTAAGAAAATATTTAAGCCTCTAGTTAGTTTTTGAACTATTGGCACATTCAAGATCCCCATCAATTTTTTACCAAATTTTAAGGAAATATCATGTGAGTAATTTGTTATTTTTGGGAGCTCCTTGTGGTGCTGAGAAAATTCGCTAATGGGCCCTTTGTCTTTGAGACGGTCAGCCGACGTCGAAGATCGCAATAGAATGACTTTAATAAAAAAAAGAAGCCCAGATTCATGAATGGTAGGCCTATTTGTTTTCCTTGACTTCAATAACAAACTTGCACTACATAAACGGAATGTTGAAATCACCAAATTTATGGAATGCTATTAGCGCTATAGCCGTGCGCATATTTGATTTTGTCCACAAGGCACATGCGAGATCATGTGACTCGTGCACAAGAAAGATATGAAGTGTTGACCATGGTGTATATAAATATTTAAATCATTCTATAATTTTCATTTATTACCAAATTTTGAATGTCATTCCATAAAACTAGCAATTTTCATTTTTCAAGGACTTGTGAATTTGCTTGTTACGGTAATGCGAAGTACCTGCGCATATTTGTGAAGAAATTAAATTCATTGCATATTTGCAAGTCAGTAATATTGAATCAAAAATGTTGGTTGTATATGTTGAACGTTGATTATATATGTTGCTATCAACCGGTAGTTTGTCCGTTTAGATCAATTTTAAGTAGAGGTAATAAAATTACAAATGGAATATGAATTGCTTGATTAACGAACTTGACAAACAGAGAGCGAATGTAATATAAAATTGTCAAATTTATGTTAGGGGAAACGCTCTGAAGAATTTATTTGGAGGGGGGACTTGAAAAAGGCAACTTATATAAAAAAAATATAAATTGAGAGAATAAGATTTTTGCGCTGTGGGGTTGAACCAAATGGTTCCCCTTCAAATACGCCTGGACATGACTAAGTATTTCATTGTTGTCTATAATATTCAAGAAGTATAAATAGTGCAACATTTAAAATAAGAATAAAAACGCAATATAAACTGTAAAAGACAAAATCGTTCACAATTATTTCTCAAATGAAGAATTTCTCCCGTATTATTTTCGGCAGTGACGGGATGATGAATCAGGAAATGAAATCAGAAAATAGGGGTTTTTCAAAGAACCAGAATCGGAACCAATTAAATTTTTCCATTTTTGAAACAATTCTGGTGTGTAATTCGGCTTAATTTACAAAAAATGCAAGAGTTCTTATTCAAATAGAGCTCTTACTTTAAATATAATATATTGGAAATAAATTTTGAATTCAGCGATGGGCATACAGCTTTACTGCCTAATTAACCCCATTATTCTGAAACAGGCGAACTGAACAACGAGGAAACAATTTCTATTGCTTGACAATAGTTGTTTGTTTTTCGTCTTTTTGTTTTATTTTTTCATTATTATTAATATGTTTTTTTACGGTAAAACAGCGTTCAGATACGTGCCTTGTTATACATGCAGTGCCTAGACAGGTGCTGTTCACACATCAATATAAGTAGCCAGGCAGTACCCGTTCACATGTAAATTTGGTGTTTGGCTGCAAAAATTGCATCTCTCCGTTGATTTATTTTTCATTTTTGTAATTTCTTTGTGCTGAATTGATGTTTTCTGAAGTATTGTGAGTGACCATACTTTGGAATTCTTACAGTATACTTAAAAATTACCATAATTACGACCAATTACATACATGGGATTTTACCTCGTAGGGGAGTGTGGATTTAACGTCACACATCCAATAATGAGTTTGTGAAACTCAAACCTGAAGGATTCATTATAACGAATCCTTCTAGTCCAGTTTGATCAAACAGTTCGTGGTAACGAAAAGTAAGTAAGGAGCGACCCGGCTCAATGGTAACCGGAACTCTAGAAAACGGTATTTTGATACCAATAGATACATCAAAAGAATCAAATTTTAATGCTGATTTGAAATATATAAGTTTCATCAAGTTTAGTCCTACCCATCAAAAGTTACGCGCCTGAGAAAATTTGGCTGATTTTCGAAAAAAGGGGGAAAGACCACCTAAAAGCTATAGAACCTTAATGAAAATCCCAATATCATGTTCAGCGTATCAGAGAACCCTACTGTAGAGTTTTCAAGCTCCTATCTACAAAAATGTGGAATTTTGCATTTTTTTTGCCAGAAGAAAGATCACGGATGCCTGTTTGTTTGTTGTTTTTTTTTTCCAGGGATGATCGTATCGACCCAGTGGTCCTAGAACATCCTGGGAGGGCTCATTGGAATGGAAATTAAAATTTCTAGTGCCCTTTTTAAGTGGCCAAAAAAATGGAGGTCAACTAGGCCCCCTCCCACGCTCATTTTTTTCCAAAGTCACCCGATCAAAATTTTGAGATAGCCATTTTGTTCAGCATGTTCGAAAATTTTATAAGTATGTCTTTTAGGATGACTTAATCCCACGAAGTCCCCGGGGGGAGGGCTCAAAGTTATGAACTTTACTCAATTTTAACATATAGTATTGTTTATTGGGAGGTATACAGACGTTTTCAAGGTAGATTTTTTCTGGTAGTGAGGGGGGGGGGGGGTCGGGGGTCATGTGGAAGGATCTTTCTATGAAGAAGTTTTCATGGGGGAAGGTACATTGCTATGAAGGGGACGCCGGATTTCCCAGCATTATTTAAAAAAAGATCAGAAATTAAATAAAAAAAAACAAGTTTTTCAACTGCAACATAAGCTACATCAAAACTTAAAACGAACAGAAAATATTACATATATGATTGGGTTCACCCTCTAGTCAATACCTCGCTCTTTAAGTCAGATTTTTTAGTACTTTAGTAAGAGCTGTTTATTCTAATTAACGGTCTTTGTGATTAAGCGGTCATTTTTAAAGAATTGGAACAAAATTCGAACTTTAGCTTAAAGAGTATGGTACTGACTAGGGGGCGAACCCTCTAATATACGTATTAAAAACATATGAATATAGAAGTTCGTTACGTAAGTTAATTCGTAAGTTACGTATGTTTATTACTAATAAAAACGTTCGTAAATAAAATTAAACAAGTTTCGAGAAAGCCATTTGACCAAATAAAAGTAAATTAATATGCAATTTTTTTTTAATTATTCATGTACGGTGAGCCAAGATCAAAACCTGCATTAATTCAAAAACGTTCAAAAATTAAATAAAAAAAAACAAGTTTTTTTTAACTGAAAGTAAGGAACGATGTTAAAACTTAAAACGAACAGAAATTATTCCGTATATGAATGGGGCTGTCCCCTCCTCAACGCCTCGCTCTTTACGCTAAAGTTTTTTGGTTATATAAAAAAATAGAGTTGTGAGAAAGTCAAACTTTAGCGTAAAGAGCGAGGCGTTGAGGAGGTGACAGCCCCATTCATATACGGAATAATTTCTGTTTGTTTGAAGTTTTAACGTCTTTCCTTATTTTCAGTTAAAAAAAAAAACTGTTTTTTTTTATTTAATTAGAATCAGAATTGAGAGACGGAGGCGAAATCGATTTTACAAGCGGAACAGGGACAAATTCAACATCGTTAAATCATAAAATTTTAAACATGATATATTTTATCATATGATAAATTTCATTATATGTATGAAGTGAAATAAAACAAAATATGATGAAAATATAATACTTTATTAGTAAAATTATGAAAACTACCACAAAATATTATGGAACGAAAGAAGAAATAAAAAATAAAAGGGATGGGGAAAAGACAGCATGATAGAAAAACTCTTTATTTTACTCGAGGAGCATCTTGAAAGTTGTTAAAAAATGATATGAATTTCATGATATGATATATTTTTAATCATGATGAAACAATTTTAAAATTTTGAAAATAAAAATCTTAAAATTTTAGTCTTCGATTAAAAAAAAAAATAATCATCAAAATCCATTAGTAGCGATCCAACAACAACTTTTCGAATTGTCAGAGAATGCCATTAACAATTGCTAGCAATGACTGGTGCTGTTCTATTAGCTGGTACATACACGATATACTGTATAAGGAAATGCTAAAGAAAACCAGTCAAACGGGTATCTGTCATTAGATAAATGGATCGCAAAGCGAGGTTTTTCACTGCGTATATAATATTTAAACTATTATTTTTTGGGGTTTAGGGGGGGAGGTACCTAGGTTAGGTTGCGTATTTAATATATGCTATGCTTTACACCCCCCCCCCCCTAATGTGCAAATATAGCCTATAGCCCAAATTTGTTTCTAAACTACTATACATCATAATTTATTTTATTTCAGAAGCATTAACTATCGTTTGAGCAATTTGGCAGTTCTGGGGGTTTTCTATGGTGCAACTTGCTTTGATTGAAAAACTTTCCGACACAGGGGATATAAAATTTCACTGTTTTTAATAAAGTTTCACATTCAAACCAAATTTACTCAATAGATCTCGATGGTGGCTAGTCTTCTAAGAGTAGTTGCTAATAGTCCCTTTGTCTTTGAGACAGTCAACCGACGCTAAGGCTCGCAAAATGATATTAAGGTATCGAGTTCCCTTAAGACATGAATACACAAAAATCTATAAGACAACAATAGAAGGACTAAAGGAAATGAACGTTCGAGTAATTACTTGAGCTTCAAAAGAAAAAGAATATATGTGCGTGTAGTTTTATATGTTTTGTTTTAATTTGTTGGTCATTTATTAACCACACAGAAAGAGAGAGAAAAAACAAACTTACAATAACATCAAGAAACCTGGCATTGACTTCTTCTTCATCGGGCATTGGTATGATTGGTGTTAAGTACTGTAGCTGAAGGGTTCCGCCCTGACTTGTCACGCAATATGTTATTTCAGGTGGCTCGTCAGGCTAAAACAAATCAACTTTTCTAATTTATTGAAATATTTCAATTGGTTTCCGTAGGAGCTGAAACTTTCGTTTCTCATTAGTAAGACTCTAACCTGACACAAACACAAGATGTCCCCCCCCCACATACAAAATGTAAAAATTTTTAACAAATTTCTCCTCGTTTTTGTATTATTTATCTTTTAGGTTCTTGATGATCTGCTCCCCCTCCCAATATTTCATATAACTATTTATTTACTCATTGCCAATTTAGTATTGGACACTCCACTTTGTTCTTGTACTTGCGGGCTATTTAGTTGAGAACTCCCAGAGATTCGTGTTAGTGTATTCTGAGTTTATATCAATATCCAACTCACTGCACACCATTTCCAGACACAGTGCAGGAGGAGAATAAAACTTATCAAAGCTACCAATTTACAAATGCCTCTCTTTTATTTTAGCATGTCTCCTTTCGGAGAGCCGGTCATCTTCAAACTTACCATGCTATTTTCTATATACCTGTAGAATATACACTAGAATTACTACATCTTTAAGAATTTATTTTAAGAATTTTTACGAGATAGTCCTCTTAATTGAATCATCGCATTCTTCGATACATCCGAACCAAACATCTCAATTTTAGTACTCGTGCCTTAGTTTCTACCATGGGCGCCCATAAGCTGAATTCCAGGGGGGGGGGGGCAAACCTCG
>JAQQPU010005401.1:33237-47396 GCA_029168905.1 Artemia sp. Kazakhstan ARC1039
ATTCCCAAATCGGCCGAGAAGTTGTTGCTTCTCGAACTGAAATGGCAGGTAGTGGTTAATGGACATACGTGCTGGAATAAAATCAGGTTTTTAGATTCTTTTAGTTTTTTTCCCAAGGCATTGAGTCAATTGATTCAAGTGCAGAAAAGCGACGATATTGATGGCTTTCCCTTGCTTAAACAGCACTTTCCAGACAGTGAAATGTATGACTTATTAACCAGCAAAGGTGTATACGCATATGATTATTACTGTTCTGGCGCTCGCTTAAGCGAGGTGAAACTATCTCCAATTGAAGCTTTTTATGATTCACTGACCAACAGTGAATGCACAGCCGATGAGTATGAGTTTGCCAAGAAGGTGTGGTCCAAGGGGAATTGTAAAAATGGGTGGGATTATTGTAGACTGTACTTGGCCAGTGACGTTTTAACTCTGTTGGATATAGTCTGTAAGAACACAGACCAAATCTATTCAGAGTTCGGGTTAGATATAGGATATTATTTTTCTACACCCCATTTAGTGATGGATTTAATTTTAAAAATTAGTAGGGAGGAAATAGGCCTAATCACAGATGTAGATCAACACCTTTTTGTAGAGCGTTCAATGAGGGGAGGGTATGTTTTTCACGGGGACCGCGTCTTATCAACCGATCCGAGCGGACAAAGCACCGGTGTAAAGTCAAATGCAGTGTTCTTGGACATGAGCTCGTTATACCCCTCGGCAATGTCCCACTACTCTTTGCCGTGTGGGAACTATCAATGGCTTGAGAATCCTTGTGAGTTCCCCGACATTAACACCGTCGAGGACAACGGGCCACAAGGATGGTTCTTTGAAATTGACGGTCACATTCCGCTGGCCCTTCACGACTCAGTCAAAGATTTTGTTTTTCCCTGTATCAATCGACCAGTGACCAGGGACTCGCTGAGCCCCTACAATCGATCATTGGTTGAGGATATGGGGATGCATTGGACCCCCTCTAAACAAAAACTGATTGCTGATTTGGACCCTAAGGAGAATATCGTTGTTCACCATGTGCTTTTGCACTGGATGGTGAACAATGGTTTCAAGATCACCAAAATACATAGGGTTCTGCAGTTCAATCAGCGACCATATTTAAAAACGTTTATCGATACTTTTGTCGATAAACGCTCTAGGGCAAACTCCAAGGTAGAGAAGGAATTGTACAAGCTCATTCTAAATTCAGCGTTTGGCAAAATGTGTGAAAGCGTACGTAACAGATCTCGCTGCGACGTCGTGACTGACCCTCTAGTAGAGTGTGCACGAATTATTGCCGATCCCAATTTTACATCATTCACGAGCATAGAGGCTAGCATGGTTCTTCTACACAGGAAAAAGCGAAATGTGGTACTGAACAAGAATATAGCAGGCGGTAGTTCAGTACTAGAAATTTCAAAAAAGTTCATGTTGTCGTTCTTTCACAATGTGTGCAAGGTGCAATGGCCACGGGAGGGGGAGGTTCAAGTTTACTATGGGGATACAGATTCTCTGCTGTTAAAGGTAAATGGGACTGAAGATTTATTGGGTGATTTAGAAAAGGGGGAACACATCAGCTCGCGGATGGATTTCACCAACTGGAATCCATCCCTCTACCCCGAGTTGGTGAAAGATCAAGCCCCCAACCAACTATTAATGTTAAAATCAGAGACGGGGAGTGATTTGATATTCAGGGGGGTGTTCCCGGGTCCCAAAGTTTATTGCGTTGAAACACATAGTGGGATGAAAAGAAGACATGTAAAGGGGTGCCTACACATTTTGTAAAGAGCAATTTCAACATGAGCGTGTACAGAGACTGTGTAGAAAGTAGCCTAGTGCCATAAGGACAAGTGCTTGCAATTCGCTCTCTACAGTATAGAAATTATACTGTGAGAGTGGAAAAAAATGCAATGTCATGTATATCTGACAAAGTCTATGTGCTCGAGAATGGTGTGAGTGTCCTGACTCATGGCCACTATCGTATTTCAGACCGAGTTGAATGCATAGACTATCGTAATCAACTTGGTCTGGATAAACTAACCTAATCTGACTAACCACCACCACCACCACTGACCCAACTAACCCAACCACTAACCTGTAGCAGTGACGACAACTATTGTTTTTCCATCGCGGCTCCTGGGGGGGTGGGGGACCCTTCCCGCGGCCGGCTCCCGGGGGGGCACTATTAAATTCACTGTAATGTTCAACTGAGCTAGTTCATGTTCCAAGTGTTTTTTGTTGTACAGAAAAGTGTTGATGTACAAAAACGTACTGTAGATGGAAAAAAGTGTTGTACAGAAAAGTGTTTAAAGACAATAAGTGTTATTGATGGACAAAAAGTGTTTATTTATAAAGTGTTATCATTGTTCATGTTGAACAAATAGAGTTTTCATGTTGACCATGAAATTTTGTCAGGTTCTTGTTGAACAAGTGTTATCATTGTTCATGTTGAACAAATATTTGTTTTCACATTGCTGAAATAAATGCTGCCATGAAATATTGTTTATTGTTGTTCTTGAATAGATAGATCTATGGGAAAATTACTATTTATTCATTGGACACATATGATTTACAGTTAGTCATAGTCCGACTGTTGTCAACAGCATGTATCAATTTAAAACACCCTTCAGATCGTTTCTGTGTGGGCCCTCAATTTCGGGGAAAACAACACTTTTAGCTAGAATAATTCAAAATTGCGATAAAATGTTTTTGGAAAAACCGAAAAAAATCTACTATTGCTATAGTATTTGGCAGGAGTCATACGATAAAATAAAAGCTATTGCCACAACCAAACCAATACAATTCATACGAGGACTTGATGTTTTCAATAGTATTGAACCGAACTCGTGGCTGATTATTGATGATTTGGCTGAATCCATTGAACAGTTCTCACAGGAAATGCTACAACTGTTCACTGTCCGATCTCATCATGAACACATTTCCATAACCCTAGTTCTACACAATCTGTTTCATCAGAGCAAATTTATGCGAACCCTTGCTTTGAATTGCACTATATATATTATCTATCGAGTTGTTCGTGATTCTAGCTCACTCATAACTCTCAATAAACAGATATACCCTGGTGCCCCAAAATTTCTGTTGTCAGCGTACACTCAGGCGACTAGCAAGCCCTACGGTTACATTTTGCTGGATCTTGATCAGAGCACGCCCGAGGATCTACGTGTAGTCACCGACATTTTCGACAATGAAATTACAGTATATCTTCCGGTGAACAGTAGAAAAGGCTATTAGTTGCCATTATGACACTGAAGAAACTACACGAACAATGGCATTTATTTTCCGTTTTAAGCACTTCAAAACCCTTGCTTAGGAAGGCCATACTCAAACATGGTGTCGACAATGATTTCATTAATCTAATATCTGAACTTTCTTTAAATTTAACTGAGGGCAATGTTAAACTGCCAGAAGGCGTTAGACAACATACAAAGCAACATCGTTCCACTGTACGTGCCTTGGCTTGTAAAAACAAGGGAAACAAATTTAAAAGAAAACGGCTCCTTCAGGCAGGCGGCAGCTTCTTCACACTTTTACTGCCAATAATTGCAGGACTTGTAAACAGTTTTCTCTAGAGAATGGCAAAACCCTATAAATTGACATCATTTGAACTTGTCCTCTCATCCGTCGAACATTTTGAAGACAATCTAAGCAAATTCATTAATGATGAGAATATTGCCAATGACAAAAAACTGCTTTTACTTCAAGATGCATTGCGACGTATGGACAAACATAAACCTTATCGTGAGAGACCCAACGCCGATCCCTCTAAACAGGAAACATCTCTTCAAGATTCTTCAAAATCAAAGGAGAAGGAATTGAATTCGATTGTATTGAAAATTGGAAACCTATTGTCACTGACCTATCGAGAACAGAGTAAAAGAGTATTATCTTATCTCGTGTTGGAAATTGGTGATCAAGTTCAAGTCGACAGCACAGGGAAACGAATTATAATTCAGGGAAAAAGTTATAATCTAGTTGATTTAATTTGTGATATGGTGACGAATCGTAAAGGACTCTTATCCTTTGACGATAATCAATACACCTTTCTAAGTGTATCAAACTTTCCCAAAAGTCTTATTGGCAATAAGCAAATTCTTAAGAAACTAAGAGAATATAGTCCTCCAACAACGCCAACACCATTTAAAAAAGAAGAAGATTCAATATTTGAAAATACTAGCACTACTGATTTTACAACACCTGTGGCTGCTAGTCAAAAGCGAAGACGAATTGATTCACCCTCCAGTGTGCAAAAGGGGAGTGGACATTACACTACGTGTTTACGTTCAAAATGGATGAAGTTCTGAAAGGTGTCTATGAAAATATTGGTGAAGCGGGAAGTTTAAGTTCTCCCAAAACGCTTTCTAAAGTTGTCTCCGGCACCACATTGAAAAATGCAAAAGAGTATCTAGAGAATGAACCGAGTTACACACTACATAGGAATCACAGGCTTCGTGGCAAACAATATCAACAAACTAAAGCCCTTTTCCCTCTGCATATAATGCAAATGGATCTTTTAACTTTAGACGCAGTTCAACGGCGTCACAATGCACCCTACAAATATATTCTGGTGGCAATCAGTATCTTTAGTCGCTATGCCTATTCCATTCCATTACGGTCAAAGAGAGGTGTTGAAGTTGCTCGGGCCATTGAAAGTATTCTTGAACAGGATTCGTATAGAAAAATTCAATCGGATCGTGGTAGTGAATTTGTTAATCCCCATGTGCAAAAGGTTCTTTTGAAATATAATACAACACTTTATCATAGTCATAGTCCGATAAAGGCTGCATTGGCTGAACGATTAATAAGAACGATTCGTCTATTAATTTCAAGATATTGTACATTGAAAAATACACCGGTTTTATTTATGATTTAGATAAAATCATGCAGATATACAACCATCGACCACATCGATCTCTGTCCAACTCTAGCCCTCGGGATGTTCACTACAGTGAAAATGCATTTGATGCTTTTCTAAAGCAATACTCCAATGGCAATGAGAAGAAAAAGAAGAAGAAATTCAATGTTGGTGATACTGTTCGAATTAATAGAACCACCAATATTTTTGAAAAGGGGAATTATTTATGGAGCACCGAACTTTTTAAAGTGTCCAAAATCCTGGACACCGAACCCACAACATATCGACTACGAGACACCAAAGATGATGAGATTCTCGGCGGTTTTTATGAATATGAACTGCAAAAAGTTAGAAACACTAGTGAAATTTATCAAATTGAAAAGATATTAAAGAGTCGTAATCGTAGGGGCAAGAAACAGTTGCTTGTTCGCTGGCTTTGATACAACTCGGATTTTGATTCTTGGGTCGGTGCTGAAGATATTAACAATGCCCAATGATTTCTATGTGACTTTCATGTCCAATGTTTCTGATCCTCTCTACAATGATCTGAATAAAACAAGTGATTTTTGGACGAAACTCTCCCCCACCATCAAATTTGACGGAAAGTATGAAGTGGCTCTTGTCGGGGTAAGTATTCTTCCACTGATCACATTTATCATGGTGACGATTGGAGCACAGGTGCCCTCTAGGGTGAGAGTCACACACCTCTTCAAGACATGAATTACATCCTTTAATTTGTACTGCATAGCCTCTATGTAATTTGCAAGGATTACATAATTTACACTTTTCACCATAGTCATCAATAATTGTACAATTCTCACATTGAGTCCAACCGCCAAGAGTGTACATGCACAATGGACATATATAGAACATTTTTTGGTTTCCGATGTCAACTCTCTCACAGCAAAAACGAAACTGATCGTCTTCGCTCGATAAATTCAAAGTGTAGGAAAGGGGAGAGGAGTAACTCTGTGACGTTACCTCTTTCGAAGGAGGATCCATCTACAATGAATCCATTGGCAATGATTTCAAAAGTATATCCGCAATATGATTCTGCTTTGTTCCAATTAATATATCGATAAATTGAGTATAAGCATTTGAATCACATTTTAAAAGTTTCATACAATAGTCCAATGGGGGGGGAATCAGTTTTCATTATATTGTCAAGTGTTGCCTGAGAGAATATCCTGCGTTGAAGAGATAACTTGAGAAAATCATCATCCAAAATCAAATGTTTTTCCATAAACACTAGATTTGATCTAATTCTCTCTTTCTCAAATTTATTCATTTTTCAATCCTTTCACTCTGACTGCTGACTCTAGACTGACCCTGATTCGTTAGCCCTGACCAGAAAAGCATGTACAATTAGCGATAGAGTTTATTGTCTTCGATATGTTTCACTAATGCACTTAAAGCACATTGAAGTCTATTCACATGTGCTATATCAACTTTTGCGGCGAAACATAATTGATCTTCCATTTTAAATTTGCTCAAGGATATCACATATCTTGCATATACTGTATCCCATTCCAGACAAAGCCGCGATCCTTTCGTGATTTCCACCGCAATGTTTGGTGCTCTTGTATTATTAGCATCAACTCCACTATCAACTTATAATAGTGTAAATATTCCACTAATTATTACAAATATATATCCAAATGAGTAAAGTCAAAACTGTTCTTCTCACTCCTTTGAATTCTATTCACAGACTAACAAAACTATAGCAAAAATCTTTTCCTCATATTCCCTCCGCCACTACTATGTAACCAGCCCTCTGATTGGCTGAGAAGGAAACACGTGATCTAACTGTTTCCTGGAAACTCATAACATTTGCCTCGAGCAACAACATGACCTTGAAGGAAGTGTCATTGACCTGCCCCCATTAGACTCAATAATCCATCAAAGTGAGAAAGTTCCTGTTCTTTCATTCTCACTGACAAAAACCAGAAAACAGACATAAATGTGGGGAAGTTCCTGTTTTTTCATTCTCACTGACAAAAACCATAAAAACATCCATAAAAATGAGAAAATTCCTGTTTTTCAAGTGAGAAAAATACTTTATTTCATTCTCACTGACAAAAACCATAAACCACGTGGTTCTATGCCCAAATAAGGAGCCCCCGTGGGAGCTTTAGGGTCATCTCTACTATGTACTTTTTAGACCCCGATGAAGCTGTTGAAGAACGTCTTCCACATACCTTTAAATTATGGGATCTCTCATAACCCAATGAATTTTTTAGAAGAAATATTGCGAGACACAAACATTTAGGCCTATGCCAAAGGTTACATGAAAATGCGAGATTATGTAAATCAACATCTTGCTTCACTGGAGCAACAGCCTCGGTTAGAAGACATGTGGCATTGTTAATATATAGAAGCTTAACACGTAGCCGTCTTGGGGACTGGCGGCTGCCTCCTCACAAAAGGATTCACGGCCTACAGCATAATTATTAGTGGGTCCGATATGAGGGCTGTATGTTGTAGAGACCTGGCAAAGACTGCAGCGACGCGTCATCAAGTATTCATAGCACCATGAAATTTACAATATAGAATATAAAAAAAACAAGTTGGGTCAAAAGTTTTTGTCTTCTCCTCGGGATTATAATTTTTGTCTTCTCCTATGGATTATACTTGAGAAACAAGTTCTTAATCGCGTTCTTGATCGCGTTTCTTGATCGCGGATTCCCTCCAAGGGCAAATTCTGGACACATCACTGCTTTGAGCAGGCGGTTGTTATTTACACGTATTCTGGTTTCGCATGTCTAAGTATAACGCATAATATTTCCCCGGATTAGTACTCGGATGATTTTTTTTTTAAGAGGGGAAACTCTATCCCGCTTGTGTACGATTACACTTGCAAAGACATGTACATATAGGACGTGTATGTACACAATTTCAGGAGATAATCCAGTCAGTTTACTAAAATGAATCTAATAACTGAAACAGAAGTATAAAAACTGAAAAAACATTAAGGTTATTTTTAAGCCTATATTTGTGGGTGGGACACTCTTAAGGTGGTGGTGATAACATAATACTTTTCTCACCCCAATATGTGTATGTCCGGCTGCATGGATTGAAATGGAACACAAAAATTCATAGCAAATTAAGGATAAATATCAGCCTGATTTTCAGTTTAAGTTTTAAACTGTCTATAGTATAGAATAGTATCCCTCCCACGCAAAAAAAAACAACAAGAACTAACTATGCTACTAGATTTATTATAAAGCAGATATATCTTCCAGACACAAAAGAAGCTCATAAATAAACGCTAAGAAACAGTGCATTTGTTCCAAAAAGTTTAAAGAAGAATAAGACATGAGAATATATGCATCACAATCCCAGAAAGATTGCTTGTCCAGATATCCAAAGTTTAAAACAGGAACAAAAACTCACTTGTGGCTTACTAAATTTTTTATTTTACAATTAACTTGAAACATCGTTCAGTAAGTAAAAATATAAGAACTGGATAAAGAAGTTTTTCTAAATTATGTGCAAAAAACATTTTATTTTTTATTTTTTTTTGTATTTGGGCATAAATCTCGGGCACAAAGCACCCACATCCAAATAAAAGAAAACGAATGTGCAAAATAGTTAGTTTTCGCATTCATAAAAGAAAGAATTAACCTTCTTAAGAAGAAGAAAAGGTGGCTACTCTAACCTGAAAACATCCACACCAGCTTCTTTTGGCCCTTCCCGGCATTTTTGGTTTGTGAGAGGACCCTGTTGAATTGGTCCTGTCTGGTGAAAAAAGGCCTAGCTCTTTAAGGCCTTTGCCTATTTTTGTCCAATCAATTTTGAAGGTTGGGAGTTTAACTTTGGTGGATTTGACACGGTCAATAAATGACCACTGAATCTGAAAAATAAGGAAACAGATTAAATCTTACGAAATGCACTACAGATTCATTACCCGAATAGATCTCAGATAATATTGAAAAAACATCGTAATTATGTAGCTGGTAGATAGAAAAACGAACAGACACCAGATTCTTACTGTTTACCAGTATACCAGTTTTGCTAATTTATTCCATTTTAATAATGAATCCAAAATAGCATGACACTTGGTTAAAAGTTTTTGATGATTTTGATTTGAACTTCTATTTACGTGATGATTCTGATTCTATTGTTATTTTCCAGGATGAGTATTGGTTTTTTTTTAACCATTCACAGGAGTTTACTCTAGATATGGCTTTTTCTACATTTTTCAGGGGGTAGCTTTATGTTTTAATCGAAGTTTTGTTCAGTTTATTAAATAACATAGATGATTCGGTAAGATATTTCCTCAAAATGATTCAAAGTACATAATAAAAAAACTATTCTTTAGGACCACCTGTTTGGACAAAGACCCTAAACCATATGTAGGTCTAGCAGAAAAACTAGCTCAGAAAGGCCATGCCTTGGAACTGGAATATCTCACGTTTTTTAATCTAACTCGCGGCTTTCTTTTTTATAGCCTATTGGTCTTACAGGCTAACCATAGAAGAATGATGCAAACAACTTGCCGAAAAACAAATACTTGTGTCCTCTTTTAGTCAAACCAAAACATGAACATAAAATTGAGAAACTGATAGTGATAGTGAGCCTTGTGACTGATGGTGAGCTTGGTTCAAGAGCACTTAAAGACCAGTTTCAAAGGGAGGGGGGGGGGGGGCAAGTACTACGAAGATTTCCTTTTTGACTAGGTTTAAATAAAATATATTTTTTGTTTTTCCTCTAGTCTTGCTGTGTTAATAAACCGTTGTTGTGGCTTCAAATGAAATGTAGAGTAGATAGTCTTCTTGGCATCAGAATTCAAAGTTTGGCAGCTGGCAGTTTACAAGCACTTTTCTGAATGGATCAATGTATAGATACAGCGTGTACTTTACAAACAGCAAGTCCTTTTTGAACTATCTTCGCCTCACCATCTTTTACTCACCTGTGCCAGCAAGTTTTGCCAAAACCTTGCTCAAAAAGCTTTCATTTTTCAATTAATGGGGAAGAATTTTCTACAAATGGGACGGGAATAGGTAATTAGGTAGAATTTAAAGGCTATTGGAACTTCATGGAAAGAATAGCGCCTATCGGGGGGAGGGGCCTTTTTACCCCCTAAATGGAGCTTGAAAAAGCCTTTTCTTGTGTCGTCACTGAAAAATAGCTTTTTTTTAATATTTTCAATAAAATTAAAAAAAAAAAACAACAGAATTGCTATCCCCCTTTAATTGCCATCCGCTTTAATTTGAAAAATCTATTCCATCCCATACATTTCTGTGAATTGACGCCACTGCGTCAATTCACAGGGAAAGGGTAAAGAACGAAGCTTTAAATAGACTTCAGTAGAGGAGGAACCTAAATAGTTGTGTTGGACTCAGGCGGCTTGGTGCAGCAGTGAGTTGTTAGCAGTAGTAATATTAGTAATGTCTTCTTCTCTGAACAGATTTACGATACATTTTGTAACTTTGTTAATCTAAGTCTATTAGATAATATGAGTAAAAGATTTCCAGATTTTGTTTGATTAATAAATTGTTGTCTCAAAGAAGGGAAATTCCTTGATCATTTTAAGAAAGCCAGAGTCGAACATTTGCATAAAGGTGGTGACCAAAGTGATTTAAACAACTATAGACCGATCTAGCTCCTACCGATTTTGTTGCGGCTTTTTAAAAGATAACATATATCCGAATAAATTAATTTCTGGAAAAAAAGAATTTTTTTTACAAGAACCAATTTGGATTTAGGAGAGGTTTTCAACGAAGCATGCTTTACAGTTTCTGACAACTAAAATAATGATGCGCTTGATGACAAGCTTCAAGATGCAACGAAAAGTTGGAAGAAAAGTTGTGAAATATTTAGGCGTTCTGATTGATGAAACAATGTGTTTTCAGAAAACATTCCGTGCACATCCTCGAAGATTGCAAGAAATGTAGGATTGTTAAGAAAACTGAAATACCAGTTTCCTCAAAAAGTGTTACAGCTGCTTCATTTTTCACTAATCTATCCATATCGATTGTATTGTTGTTCGATGTGGTCTAATACATTTTCGACCCATCTTAAGCAGTTGCGGTCATTACAAAACTAAGCGATGAGTGTTATATATGCAGTTGAGGGTTCTAGGCGTTTACTCCCCCGGAAAATACCCCCCCCATGGAAAATAAGGCTTTCCAAATTCGATAATTTTATTTTAGTTTTTTTTTATTTCCGTAGGGGGAAAGAATTTTGGTACTTGTGTATTATGCGCCACTCACTCAAGTTTCGCTGTGTGAAATTCGAGAATACATCAGTTTTTTCGTTAGTTTCTTCGTTAATTTGGAAATAAATTTGGGCTATAGATTTGCATATTAGGGGGGAGGGGTAAAGTATAGCGGGTCTGCATGCAAAATGTGTTTGGTAGATGTATTTTGCATATTAGATAGATAGATAGAGAAGTGTATTTTAAAGCCAAATATACGGCTATGAACATAGTAAAATAACATATATGAAAGGCACAAATAACATAAACTTTGATCAGCGATCATCATAAAACACTTAAATGAAACACTACATTAACCTAATAATAGTACTCAATGCTTGGAAAAACGGTAATTAAAAAAAAACAAAAAAAAACACTTAAATGAAACATTACATTTACTTTATACTGGGATTTTTTTTTTTTTTTTTTTTAATCAATAAAATTTCCAGATATCTCGCTATTCTTCTGTAATTTTTTCGTGGCCATACCTAGAAAGAATTGTTTTCTGACTTCAAACTGTCCAAATACTTTACCCCCCCCCCCCCTATGTGCAAATATATAGCCCAAATTATATATTTCCCATATATTATGTCACTTATCTTTGTCTTGTCTCGCGCAAAGCTGAAAAAACAACTAACGAAGACACCGGTTTGTTCTCGAGTTTTACACAGCGTAAAGTTGAGTGAGTTGCCCATAATACACAAGTTCCAAAACTCCCTTCCCCTACGGAAAATTAAAAAATCAAAACTCAAATAAAATTCTCAAATTTGGAAAGCCTTCTTTTCCACGGAGGGAGGATATTTTCCAGGGGAGGGGGTTATTTACCGGGAGATTAAAGTATTTGTACAGTTTGAAGTGATAAAATTTTTTTTTCTAGGTATATAGCCACAAATTACATAAGGAATTGCGAGCTATCTAGAAATTTTGTGAACTAAAAAAAAAAAAAAAAAAAAAAAAAAAAAATCCCAGTATAAAGTAAATGTAATTCCAAGTGTTAAAAGTTCTTTTTTTTCAATGACCGTTTTTCCAAGTATTAAATACTATCTTTAGGTTAATTTAGTATTTCATTTAAGTGTTTTATGATGATCGCTGGTCAAAGTTTATGTTATTTGTGACTTTCATTTATGTTATTTTACTATATTCATGGCCGTATATTTGGCTTTAAAATTCACGTCTCTATATATCTATCTAATGAGCAGATTACTTATACCAAACATATTTTGTATGTAGACCCGTTAGATTTTACCCTCCCCTCCCCCCTAATATGCAAATCTATAGCCCAAATTTATTTCTAAAGTAACAAAGAAACTAACGAGAAAACTGGTGAGTTCTCGAATTTTCCACAGCGTAAACTTTAGTGAGTGGCGCATAATACAAAAGTACCACAATTCCTTCCCAAAATAAAAAAAAATCAAATAAAATTCTCAAATTTGGAAAGCCTTATTTTCCATGGGAGGTATTTTCCGAGGGGAATTTTGCCCGGGGGGTATTTTCCGGGGGTTAATCGCAGGGTGTTTAAATGCCGGCCACCGGGGTTGAGAGCCAAACTTCTGTAAAATCCATCTATTCTTGCGTCCAAATATTGCTGTTCTTTGGATTAAATAAGTTTTATAAGATTTTGTTTATGTTTGGTATTATTAGTCATATTGTTCTGGTTTGCTTTCGGAATGTGTCTTCTACTGCTACGGATATTTACAGTTATGGAACTAGACAGGTAAGCCAGTATAGGAGACCACTGAAAGAGATCTCCACCCCTCCTCCTCAATGGCTGGTGCACGATGATACACCATACACCGTAATTTGATCAAGGCTGAAATGGTAAACTTCGGTCAAAAATTTAGTGGGGAGAGAGAAAAAATTCCAAGTAGGTGTAAATAATTAAGATATCTTGGTGTTGCTTCTTTTCAGAGGGACGACATCCTAGGGTCATTGCTAATTGCAAAAGTTTTACCTATTAGCCATTCAAAAATGTACACAAGAACACTTCGAGAGAGGGTTTAAATAACATATAACAGACGAATTAAGCGAAATACATAAGAAGTTATCTATTGGGCCATCATTTGGCATCCATTTAGGGCTACGCGATAAGCAGGTTGTCCTCGATTTTGGTAGGAATAAAAAAGGATTTAAAGGAAATTGGGAGTTCGTTAAAGAGTGAAATTATAGAAATATTAAGGTGATAAAGTAGCTTCCGCAGCTGTGTTGCCCTCAGGCGGCATGGCGCTGATGTAAGTTGAGTAGTAAGTAGTAGTAGCAGTATAGGAAGTTATTTTGGAAATTGCAAAAAGCTTGACGCCTCGGGGAAGACGAGCCCAATGCTTAAAGCGGTTTTGCAGGGTTTCCTCTAGGACATTAACCGCAAATTCGGGACGAAATTCTCCAGTTAAGTTGTGTGAGGTGCGTCTATAATCCTTTAATTAAAAAAAAAAGAAATAAAATACTTCAGTCTTTTTCAGGGTTCAGCATATTATCTGGCACAGATTAAAGTTAAAAACTGCAAACAGCTATTAGCTATAAAAAAGAACATCCATTTAGATTGCGTACACTTTTAGTAAATAGCAATAATGACCTTTATCATTATCTTGAAGCAGCTGCCAAAGCAGATTATCAGAGTAACTCCATTTAGGGCAAGATATAACACCAGCAGTAGTATGTTACCTTATACTTCTAGAACGCCCCCGTACAAACAGGTTTTTTTTTTCTGGTATGTTTTTTTTTAATTTACGCAATTTCAAAGTTCAATAAATCCGTGGTCATTCATCTGTAAGTTGATTAGTAGGTTTTTTTTTAAACTTGGCTAATTCTGAAACTTCGAGTTTGGGATGAATAGTTTGCTGATAAGTTAACTTTAGTATTTTATGGTTTTATGTGCCCGAAATCATGAATTAGAATAGTTAATTAGCTGTTTAGGTTTTCAGACATAGTTTTTTAGATGTTCATGGGTGTTGGGTTCCTGGAGGGTTGAGTTGCACGAGGGATTCAGTTAAAGGAGGTACAGTTACACGGGGGTTTCGGTTATACAGGGGTTCAGTTACAAGGGGGTTCAGTTGCACGGGGGGTTGAGTTAAATGGGGATTGAGTTCCACGAGAGTAGTG
>JAQQPU010005402.1:35459-47396 GCA_029168905.1 Artemia sp. Kazakhstan ARC1039
TAATTTTCGACTTATTTTTGACTCGGTCAAAAATTTCGGGGGGGGGGCAAACCGGGTACCCCCCCCGGATATGGCCTTGGCTCATTCTAATGGAAATAAAAAGTTCTAGCGCCCTAGTTAAGTGACCGAAAAAATTGGAGGGCAATTAGGCCCCCTCCCACCCAACTATTTATTTTGCAAAATCATTCGATCAAAATTTTTAGATAGCTATATTGTTCAACATAGTTGAAAGGCCCAATAACGATGTCTTTGGAGATAAAATGACCCCCCACAGCCCCTGGGGAAAGGTTTTTAAGTTAAAAAATTTGCCTATTGTTTACGTATAATATTTGTTATTGGGAAGTATGCATACATATATAGGGTGGGGAGGGGAAGACGAATTTTCTGCTGGGGGGATTTTTCACGGGAAGAATTTTCCACGGAGAGGGAAGTTTCCAGGGTGTGAACTTTTCAGGGAAAACTTTACACTGGGGGAATTTGCCAGAATTCCTATATGAAATTTCTTTATATGTCTTTCTTTCTCTTTACCGATTCAATTATACGTGTGGAGCTGTTAAGGGTAATTGCCCGGGGGAAATTTTTACTAAGATTTAATTTTCCAGAGGATATTTCTGTGGAGAGGGGGATTTTTTCGTGAAAGTGGAGCCAGATATCCTGGCGTTTTTTAAAATCGATCAGATATTAAATAAAAAAAAAGTTTTTTTAACTTAAAGTAAGAAGCAACATTAAAACTTAAAACGAAGAGAAATTATCACGTGTATGAGGGGTTTGTCCTCTCCTTAAAACCTCGCTCTTTACGTTAATGTTTAAGTTTTGTCCCAATTCTTTGAAAACGACTCTTGAAACACAAGGGTCCTTTAATTAGAACAATAAGTAACTTTTTTTTAAAGTGCCGAAAAACTTTAGCATGAAGAGCAAGGCGTTGAGGAAGGGGCAACCTCCCTCATATACGTGATAATTGCTGTTCGTTTTAAGTTTTAATGTTGCTCCTTACTTTCAGTTGAAAAAACTAGTTGTTTTTTATTTAAATTTCTCACATTAAATATTCTTTCACCTTCAGTAAGGCGATTCAAACAACTTCACTGTATTTTATAAAATTAAATAAAAAAAAATAGTTTTTTTATAACTGAAAGTAAGGAGCGACATTAAAACTTAAAACGAACAGTAGTTATTCCGTATATGAAAGGGGCTATCCCCTCCTCAATACCTCGATCTTTATACTAAAGTTTTTTCTAAAGCAAATTTTCTAAGGCGCGTAACTTTTGATGGGTAAAATTAAACTTATGAAATTTATATATTTGAAATCAGCATTAATTTTGATTCTTTTGATGTATCTATTGGTATCAAAATTCTGATTTTTAGAGTTTTGGTTATTATTTATTTATTTTATTTACTTATTTATTACCCGTCAAAAAAAAGTACAAAAGTCGGAGTATCACTAAAAAAGAAAAAAAAAACACACAAAAAAGAAATTACAACACATTACACATAATCGAACAAATTACAAAGACGAGAAACAAAAACTCAATTCTACACTGCACTGCAGGTACGTAAGAAATTTTACTTTTAAACTCCCAAGTACTGAAGTAACATAAGCAATATGATTGATAACTTCAATTCAACTAACCTATCCTACAGCAAAATACTTGATAACTTCAATTCAAAATCAACGGACTCAATCAACTAGTCTAAATATGACAAGAGACGGTAAAAAGACTAAATATGACAAGAGATGTGCAAATAAAATTAAATGGACAATGATTTACTGCCTTAGCAAACGGTACCAAGGGTGGGAGAAACTTTCTCGTTGTACCGTTTAATCTGTTCAATTATAGCTGCCGTTGGGTCCGCAATTTTAAAATTTTTAACAAGGTGCGAATTTCTTGTCCACGGCGGGAGCCGCAACAAGAACTTCGCATACTTAAAAAACGCGGATCTGAGCTTTCTTTTCTCTGGCTCAGGAAAAATTCTCCAAAAAGGGCTTAGATACAGGAAATGGGGAAGCGATACTGCGTTATAAAGTCGAGTCAGAATTAAACGGTTGAAACGGATTTTAGATGAGACTACTCTACTGTAAGCAAAAGTCAGGCGTTTACGGATATGATCAATAAGAAGGGAGCGGGTAGTTTTTAGATCCTTTCCAATTGGTAAACCAAGGTAAATAATTTTCGAGACTGGGGCTACAGATAGTTCTCCCAGCCTCAGAGACGAGACCTCTTCTTGGCACCAGTTGAACAGAAGAATATCCGACTTCTGCGGGTTAAATTCAAGGCCAATGCGACTGTAATTTGATTGTAGTGTGGAGAAGGTGGTCTCTGTACCTGCGACTGTGCGGCTGGGGTTCAGAATGTCATCGGCGTAGGCTATCATTGTAACGTCTATGCCACGAGCTATGCATGTTGTCTCGATAGTAGACTGTGGTTCAATAATACAATTATTGAGCCAGGTCGCTCCTTACTTACAGTTCGTTACCACGAACTGTTTGAAAAAGGATTTTAAAATTGAATTATACGCTTTTACTTATTTAGCTTCATGGTTCAAAGCGGCAACGCAGACGGAGCTGTGATAATGCCCTAAGAACTTCCTAAATTGGAAACGGACAAATGAAAATCTTAGGAAATGGCAGTTTTCAGGTATGAGTAGTCCTAAGATGGGTCCGAGAAGGATTTTTTTTTATGTTTTTGGTATCTTAAGATTGTTGGAAGTTTCTACGACTTTTCCAAAATGCATACAGTAATATCTCCTTCTAAAAATATAAAAATAGTTAGGGATTGGAGTTATGATATAAAAAATATATTTTCTAATCTTAAAGACAAGATAAAAAACCTTCATTTTAGCACTTTGTTATGTGCTCCTAGCAAAATATTTAGTTCCCCTTTAATTTCATTTTGAGCAATATACAGCTTTTTGAATTACTGCAGCAGAAGTGGATAATAATAATAAAATCACTAGTGACGAATCAAGAAGCTTAGCAGTATTGGTCTTCCTTTTAATTATTATTTTTTATTTTAGTTAATACCACCTCAACTCCTCTCAGTGGCACTAGCCTCTCAAGTGGCAGCATTGGTCTTTAGAAGCTTCAATGAAACAGATGTACATAAATATGATCAATTTCACTATCCTTGAAATTTATTTTTTACGTGCAAAAATTGCTGGATTACTAAGACTTCTTATTGACAATGAAAGTAATTTGGAAGCAGCGATTGTTCAAGACGCATAATTCGAATCTGGTTGCGAGCTATCGCATTGGCTTACTTTCAATCCCGATCACGCTCGTATCCATGCAATTTCTCGGGTGGGAGAGAGGGGGGGGGGCAAATTTTGGGAAAAGGTAGAAATTGGCGGAAATGTAGAAAGACTTGTATCGAAAACATAAGAAAATATAGGACAAATTAAAGTAAAATCATAAGATTGGTGGGATAAATAATTTTTGGATAAAATTGGCCTGATGTACATCCCGGTAACGTTAAGTGTGCTGGATAGGTCCGCCACACTTGGCATAGTTCTTCCTGGCTTGGCACAATTCCGAAAACGCCTGGGACAGTTCCACCACGCTGCTTTTGGGATTAGGTTTACAAGAAATGGGTTTAAAAGGTTAAAAAGGGTTAACAGTTAAAATAAAGTTTTAATAATTACGTTTGTAATGGTTTAGATATCCCAAATCCATCCCTCAAAATGTCTTGATTTTAATTGCTTAGGCTGACTGTGAATGTTTCTAAATGTAATTGCACAAATAAGTAACCTGGTTATAGAATAGTATAGACACAAATCAGCGGTGTATTTTTATAACAATATAGTTTGCAAAAAAAATGTTACTTCTTTTCCAATTATCGTGCTGATAAACTCGAACAAACTCATCTAGTTCAGTTCTTTGTACAAGGGAGAACCTGAAAATGGTGTTAAATCACGGTCAATCGCCAGAAGTGCGTTGTATTTGATCTATCCATCAATGCCAAAGCTAATAAGAAACAGTGTCTGGCACTCCGAAAAAAGGCAATATCAGTAACTACCATCTGTTAAAATATGTAGCAGTAATCAAAAGAAATGACAGTTTTAAAAGGTGAAAATGAATTTTGTTTGACATCCGAAAATACGCCCAAAACTTAGATGTAATATTCTTGCATGAATGAATTCAAGGCTTGTCGCGTAAAACCATCTAAGAAAACTAATATAGCGGGTGACTTGTAGAAAGAATTTCTTTTCACACCCGTAATACGAGCGACATTCCATACCCCGTAAGGTTCAAATGCCATATTGTTCTATTCATCCATTCGTTAAGTCTTTTTAATGGTATCACTTACATGCACGCTAGTAAACACTTAACTCAATAATAGGATGGGCAAACAGATATTTAACCAGATTTACTGTGTTAAGAGCGGCAGTGAGTAACGACGCTATATTTACCATGAATAGTGCCATTTACCACATCATTATGTTAGCTTTAATAGTATTTGTTCTAAAAGTCGACAGTACTTATACCTAAATAGGATTAAATTCCATTGCAAAAGGTAAAGGCAGGAAATGAGCAATTGCAGCTCTTTGAACGAAAATTTTGACGTCTGACGCGATATCCAAAGCTAAGGTACTAGTATACAGATTCGTTCCTAGGGTTGGCGGCTCCTGGAGAAAAATAATTACAGTCTTGTCCGCCTCCCCCCACTGACTCAAATACAAGGAAAAAATACCGAATCAGAGTAAAAATTTTGATCGAAGTGGGCAACCCCCTAGCCATTGCCCCCGGGACAGCTTGCCTTGGTCACCTCCTCCTTTGAATGGCTCTTCTAGTGTGTTCCAGAGCCCAATTATCATTAAATACCAAGTACATCAGACTAAAAATAATTTTCAAACCCTGGACCCCCATTAGGTCTAACCATTCCTGAAAACCACGATTTTCTCTACTTTTTCTTTTGCTTTTTTTTTTTTTATTACAGGCTTCACGGCTTCATCACAAATGATGATATGCCGCTACTCCTGGTAGTTACCTCATGTAACAGGGTTGATTCATAGCTATGGAATTTTTAGGGCAATACAAAATTACTGTCAGTGTTGCCACAGTGAACCGCCAGTGCTGTCACAGTCAAATGTCAGATTAAGTAAACAGAAATAAATGATTAGTCTTGGCAACGCTTTTTGTCTGCATAGATTCAAAAATTACCAATCTACAGATTCCCAAAGACAACTAAACCTACAAAAGAAAGCGACACCTTCTTAAGTTTTTTAGTAACATTTGTTTTAGCTGATTTTTTCCTGCTGATATTTAAACAATGTTACCTTTTTTTGTCGGATTTGCAACCCGCTACTACAAAAAACTCCATAACTGCATATGAAGTCTTACTGTGAGCTACCACTTAAAACGATAAAACAAATGCAATTTCGTTTTCACAGTTCTTGGTGCTTCAACTAAGAATCTGTTATCGACAGATAAAAAAAAGCAATAAACCATTATGTTTACTCTTTTGAAAGGACCAGAAAAAGAACAATTTCCCTTAAATCCTTCCTTATGGACTCCTCCTACCCTACACGGGATAATCTGCTTCTCGTTTAGCCCTAGAGGGTTGGCTGACCTTCGGCAATCTGCTATCTTTAATCCGCAGAACGTGTTCTACCCAACTGAACCTTCCTTTCGTTATAGCCCTACGAAGCGGGATAGTTGTAATCATTGATGATAATAGGGTTCTGGACACACCAGAAGTAGTTGGGATTCAAAGAAACATGCCGAGTTTTGTTTAAAAGTGGCAGCAGTTGTGAGTCAAATGGTATATTTACCAGAAATAGAGACTGCTAATTGACTTTATTTTATATCGTAGTCTCAGTAAAGCAAAAAATACCATCTTGAACTTTACTACTGGGGTAAGCCCCCCTCCCCCAAATAATGTTTGTTTTCCGACTCGTAGAAACGTGACAAAAATGATCATAAATATAAATTTTTGATGTGTTTTTAAAGTTTTTTTGTAACTTTCCCCTCTAAAAAAAAAAGATCGTGGATACGCTCTTAACTGGTTACAAAGTCAATATAATATATTTCAATTCTCTTCAGATTACTGCCCGAAGTGTTGCTCCTGCTAAACTTTTGTTGGCAAAGCCGACAAAGGGGTACTGTAACGCTTCACGTTGTCTAGGCAACGTAAATCAGTTTTAATTGTATTTGTCTTGGACCCATTTCACGCATCTATGATCTTTCTTGGGTCAAACCGCTGGTCAATGAAATTAATATCTTAACGTCTGATGTCCAAAGCTAAGTGACCAGGATCAAATGAGACATACTACCGTATACTTCACTTGGTCCTAACAAAGGTCCTAACCAATGTTTGAAAGTGACAGTGGCAGTGATTTAAAATGGTCCGATTTCTGATATTAAGAGCTCAAATTCGATCATTATTGGAATATTACTTGTACTTGTACTTGTGGCGGGAATCAGGCGTTTCTACCTCGCCCGGCATCGATGATCCTGGAGACCTTCTTGGACCATGTTGAGCTATCCTCTGCCAGCTGCTCTGCAAAAGCGAGCCACTGAGTTGACCATCTGTGTCCGAACTTTCTGAATCCCCCGATAGGTTCAAGGTCTGATTTGGCCAGGTTCCACCAGTTCTTCCTCTGTCCTCCTTGGCCTCTCTTCCAGGAGCTAATAGGCTCGACTAGAAGTATTTGGCGAGGCAGGTATTCTGGCGCCTTCCGTAATACATCGCCCAACCATTTCAAACGGCGTTGTTTAATAGTGAGCGCAACATCTCTCTGAATATTGCACATTCGACGTAGATCCACGCTGGAGATACGGTCACGCAGCTGTATTCTGAGAATTCTTTGCAGACAGGTATGCTCAAACACCCTCAGTGTATTCTCATGCTGTAGTTTTACCGACCATGTTTCGCATCCGTAATGGAGAACGGTGCGGACTAGTGCCATGTAGATTCGAACTTTCGTTCGGACACTGACTTCGCGGCGATTCCATAAGGGTTTCCGAAGGGAGGCAAAGACTGTCTGCGCTTTCTGTATTCTCTGTTGGATATCAGTGTCGGAAGATCTCTCAATACATATCTGGGAGCCTAGGTATGTGAAACGGTTGACTTTTTCCAGCTGAACTTGATTGACAGTTAGTGTGAATGGTCCTGTGTCGTGGTGAATAGCCATGAATTTCGTTTTCCCTGTGCTGACTTTCAAGCCGATCAGGTCTGCCCAGGCCACCACGTTGTCAAGCATGTTTTGAGCTTCTACGGGGTCTGACAGGAGGCCAACATCATCCGCATAATCGAGGTCAGTCAGTGAAAGATTCTGTCCGATCTGAACTTCTGGATAGGACGACAGTGCATTTTCAAGCACCCAATCGACGCAATAATTGAACAGAGTCGGAGAGAGGACGCACCCTTGTTTTACTCCGAACTCAACCAGGAATTCTTCAGTTTCTTCGCCATAGACTCGAACTCGGCTCATTGACGCGTCATAGTATGCCTTCATCAGTTCAACAAACTTCAGCGGCATTCCGTCATTCTCTAGGATCTACCAAAGTTTCTGGCGAGTGACAGAGTCGAAGGCGGCAATGAAGTCTAGGAACATCAAGATCAGGGGTAGATTCTATCTTTCAAACTGCTGGATAATGAGGCGAAAAACGAAGATATTATCAGTACAGCCTCTACCTGGCCGAAAGCCGGCTTGATTTCCTCGGGTTCTTTCCTCCCTTGCCCCTTTGAAGCGGTTCAAGAGTATGATCCCGAACATTTGGACCGCAATGTCTATAAGACTTATTGCGCAGTAATTTTTGCATTCGGTTTTAACTCCTTTCTTATAGAAAGGGAGAATAACTGATGTCTTCCAATCTTTTGGGAAAGAATTGGTCCTCCACACTTCTTCGAGAATGCCATGGAGCTGTTCAGCAGTGACCTCAGGGCATTGTTTGTACACTTCCGGGGGGAGGCCGTCTTCACCTGGGGCTTTGTGGTTCTTCAGGGTCTTGATCGCTTTATAAATACATATTAAATACTAATGACAGTGAAAATGAAGTCAGATTGTTTGTAATGGTTAAGTGGAAAACTAAAGACCAGGATCAAACGAGACATACTGCCATATACTTCACTTAGTCCTAACAAAGGTCCTAACCATTGTTTAAAAGTGGCAGTGGCAGTGATTTAATATGGTCCAATTTATGAGATTAAGAGCTCAAATTAGATCACTATTATAATATTAAAATACTAATGACAGTGAAAATTAAGTCAGATTGTTTGTAATGGTTAAGTGCAAAACAATTATAGACCAGGATCAAACGAGATATACTACTGTATACTTCACTTGGTCCTAACAAACGTCCAAACCAATGTTTAAAGGTGGCAGTGGTTTCGATTTAATTTGGTCCAATTTATGAGATTAAGAGCTCAAATTAGATCATTATTATAATATTAAAGTACTAATGACAGTGAAAATGAAGTCAGATTGTTTGTATTGGTTAAGTGGAAAATTAAAGCAATCAAACCGCATTTACTTTAAAAAGTGGGAAGGATCGACGGTTCAATTTTTAATGAACAGGACCTCCGAATATAATTACGCAGTTTTCGTAGATGCGGGTGTAAATTTAAAAAAAAGAGAAGAAACATGGGCGATATATCAGCAAAAATAAGCTCAAGAAGACGTAACTATCTTTAGAAGGAGTAGATGTCTCAGGGAATCAAGATATTGTTAATATTAGGCATTTCACGACGAAAAGTGTTGTCAAATTTGACTAACTACTTTTGCTTGTTTATTTTCACGGCAACGTGGCGACACTGGCGACTTAAAACTTCATAATTTTGAAACAAGCAAATGAAAAATCATATAAAAAACTCGTTTTTAGGTATGAATAACCGCAGAAGGACTCAGGGGAGCAAACAAACTTTTGGCATTAGTCTAGAACTGGGGTTGTTGAGAATGAAGCAAATAATTCTTACTTTAATATATGCAAAATAATTGTAATTAAAACATTTTGACTGCAGTTTCAATTTGCTTTACTCCAAACACCCCTAACATGGAAATATGTAGCCGAAACTGTATATGTTCCATGGTTTTTTTCCGGTTCTTGTTTTCGTCACAGTTGATTCAGTTTAGGGGTACACGGGTCAAGGGCGGATTCAGGATTTTTTTAGAGAGGGGGGGGGAGGCAAAATAGGTTGATCCTATAAACTTGCGTTAGGAGCAAGTTTAATTAACGCAAACTTCCGGTGGTTAAGAAAATTACACTACTTTAGACTACGTTAGGGGGGCGCGCGCCCCCCCTCACCCCCCTGGTTCCGCCATTGACATCGGTTGAAACAACAGTGACGCGTAGTAAAATGAATGAAAAATATACAATTGTAAATTATAGCAGAGTTGCAGTCAAAGTGTGTTAACTACAATATTATTCTGAAAGTTATGAACTAAAAATTGTTTTATTTTAACATTATAATATTATTCTGGATATTGTGATTTTTTTTTTTTTTAAAGTTTCCTTCTAAACAGCCGCAATTCTATACACTCCCAAATCTTTTATTTTGGTATCTTTTGTTCTTTAATTGTATTTGTCTTGCATCTATGTCATAGCTCTATGATTTATCCTGGATATAATCATGGCTCCATAAAATCAAAATTTTAACGCCTGACACGATTTACAAAAACCAAGCAGTCAGAATCAAATGAAATGTAGTTTGATCAACTTCAAATTCATCAGAAGTTTAGGTTTGTCAACTCATTGGTTCATTGAACTAAGGTAGAGCTGAAAGCGTAAGAACAGATAGAACCTTATCTTTCTATAAACAAAAAAAAGGACAGTGATTTGGAGTAAATGTGGATTTTAGGCAATAATAAGTTAAAAAAAAATCAAATTAAAAAAAATTAAATTGAGCACAAATTAGTCTGCACACAAAGGGGGTGTACACACAAATTGCTCTAGACTGAATTTCCACGAATGGAAAGGGGTTTCGCACTTAACTAATCAGTTTTTCTTATTTTCAAACTAATTTGCTTAATAGTGTTTTTTTTTCCGGTTTAAAGAAGCAACAGTGATGAAAATATGTTACTGTCCTATGACTTCAAAAGTTTGAAGGAACTAAAAGAAAAATCTTAAATAAATGCGGGTATTGGGTAGATCTAAGGAGTGCCCAGATTATGTATCTTTTGTTCACCACAATAAACTTAAAATTGGAGCATTGGGCATCGAAAGTTTTTTTGGCATTTCTTAAATATATAACAAATAATTCCCTTCGCCAACTATGAATCCTGAATTGACAAAAAACACTCTTGTTAGATTTTCTGCTGTCAAGTAGAATTTCTGTGCTGTAACATATCACTGTTTGCATTGCTACTACCTATTTTATTTGCTTTTCTATGAACTTGATAAGATGTATGAAAATAAGTTCTTACCGTAATTCAAGTCTATAACCATGTCTCAGAAACTAAAAATAGCTCCCAGTAGTGTTTTACCGTAAACAATACTAATAAAGAATGTCAAAACATTTTTCAATGTCCTTGCTAGGTCCCTAGTTTGTCTATATAGTTGACTCAGACGTAAACTACTCGCTCTTTAAACGAAACTTAGCAGAACTTAGTGCTGCAAACTCGGAAACTTAGGAAACTTAGTGCTTCAAACTCGTCTATAAAACCTTGATAAACGTTTAAATATCAGTCCCAATTCTAAGGTGGCTTTTTCTTTGAAATTAGAAATTAATTTCTGTTTTCCCAAGCTGTATTATCAAATAAAATTCACAGGCATATTTTTACCATTTAACACTGACTAAAAGTTAATTATTTATATATTGTTAACTATAGTGTTGTCGATATTATGTAAATGTTTTTTCATTTGTTTTTTTTCTTTACTGCTCCGTCCTTTTCATGTTTTTTCTAACGGGTTTTTCAGTAAACAATAATAACAATAAAATAAACTCGTAAGATTTAAGTATTGAAACCTGTTTCCCAACACAGAGCTCAAGGTTTGGCAAATGATTTTTTTTCCAGAGAGTGCGTCCAAAACCTTTTATTGGGTAGCCTTTGGATCATTAACTTGTGCTAGGACTGGATACCCCCAAAATCATAGGACTTTTCGGGTTTTCCGTTAAATTTCTCATATTTCCAAGTAATTCACTCTTTTGTGTCTTCTCTTTAAATTTATTCCCTCTAAATTAAATTATTATGTACGTGCCTTTGCAAGAATTCACTTTTCAGGTCAACTTCAGTTATTTGCCTGAGTCTTTTTGTCGTCTAGATTACCCATAAAGGTCGCATCTTTCATTTTTACACGTTTGAAATAATTGCCAAAACCCTTTGATAAGCCCTTATTAAAGGGAGGATCACCAGAATAATATAGATGGGGAGTATTGCAGTGTGATTAGACATAAAGTGCTGTGCGGATACTCCTTTGGATATATATAGCTCTGCAAGTAGTGTTTGGTAATCGTTCCAGAAGTTTGAATATGTCGGGTACGACCCTTAGACGTAAGAGCGATGATATCCCATAGTTTCGTCACAATTTCTATCTAGTCATAGCCACGGTTTTCCTATGTTTGTTTCTCTTTCAAGCTTTAATCTCCGCTTAGTTTCTAATACATGAAGTATTAATACATGAATAGAAATATGAAATATGAATATGTATAATATAGAAATATGAAATACAGAAATACATGAAACATGTTAGTTTCTAATACATAATACAAGTCTAATGTGGACAAAGAAGAATATACGTTTAAATTATGAACAACAAAGAGGGACATGTCTAAAAAAAAGAAAAGAAAGGAAAAACTTGCGTCATTCCCTAAAGAGCCAAAAATTAGTTTATTCTTATTTTTAGATTTACAAATTATAGTTTGACTTATATGCCTGCAATTATGTCTTATTTAATTTATGCTTATGACGCTTCTTTCGGTAAGTGGGGAGATTTTAACTTGTTTTTGTTTGCAATCAATGTGGTGAAAGCTCGTTTTACTATTGGCCTTCGGGGTGATTTTT